>PVJL010019319.1:0-14132 GCA_004026885.1 Lyroderma lyra | reverse complement strand
CCGCCACGCCACCGCCACCGCCACCGCCACCGCCACCGCCACCGCCACCGCGGGGCCTTGTTTGCCGCCGCTGGTTTCCCAGGCGACGGGGCTACCCCATGAGAGCTGCCGCTCTGGGCGACTGGTCCCCGACACAGGAAGTGGAAATCCCAAATCCCAACGCCAAAAAGGAAAAAGATGGAGCTAATTGTGGCCAATCTTCTTCCTGTGTCACTCGCACAGCGACTGAAATAAAGATTAACGACCTTGACCGCCATCAGCGTAACCCACGGAGGCGGGCACACAACTGCGTCACTTTAATCAGCTACTTTAACGTGTCACCGCGGGGGGGGCTTGTGGGTGCGCAAGTGGCAGCCCCGCAGTCCCTGAACCGAAGGCAGGCGGCTGTGACCCTGATGGGCGCCCTGGGACGCCACCTCCACGGGCCACCATGGGTCATCGCCTGCACCTCCGTTTTCGGTGACAGCCTGAGCCGTCGGGGTGTGCGGTGAGCCTGCGTGTTCTTGGGGTGCAGGCTCGGTCTCTCCCACGCGCGGGCACTGCGGATCACTAGTCCTGGGGGTGAGTCCGGGACCCCGCGGTGCGGCTCTGGGGCCGCCCCCACGGTCGTGTGTTCACAGCATGGCCTGGCGGGGCTCCCTGTTTGGTTCTGGGGGGCACCCCCCCTCAGCCCCCCATCTCTGCGTGTGCAGGAGGCCGTGACAGGCTAAGGAGCCCGGGTCCCGCGGGCCACCGTCCTCCCGTCCCACCGACAGGGGCGCCCTGCCCCCGAGGCCCGGGGGTCGGCGGACTGTCCGGTGAGAAGACCCCAACCTTTGGGGTGCTGACGCCCTGATTCCTGGCTTGCACAGCCATACATGATGGGGTGATGGGCCGAGTTCTCCATACAGAAAGCTTCGTAGTCGATGGGCACGATAGGGGAGGGTCCCCACGCCGGTGGCCTGGCAGCGAGCCCTGTGTCCACGTGGCCATTTTGCCCAGTGAAAACTGTCCGCGGGCCCCTCGGCCACCAGCCCAGAGCACAGGCCGGGGGGGGACGCTAAGCCCCGGCAGGGTGCGCCGGGGGCAGGAGGCTGCGGCCAGGGCGCACGGGTCCGGAAGGGGTGACAGCCCGGGCGTGGGGTGTCTGAACGCGGGGTGTCTGAACGCAAACGGGCTCGGGCTCGTGGGTCCAGAACCGAAAAGAAACGCCCGCAAGGCAAAGAAGTGGGGTGTCCAACAGATCCCCAGCTTTGTAAATGTCTGGTCCCGGCATTAGCCCCCCCCCAGGCCTTGTCCCCTCAGGGGACGGGCCCAGGGTTGTGTCCCCACACGGGTCCTGGGGAGGGTGCGGATCTGGGGGAGCACTGGGCAGGCTGGCTGCTGGGCAGGGTGTCCCCTCAGAGAGCTCTGGGTCAGCGCTCAGCTCTGGGGGGGGCCCTGGAAGCAGCTGGGGTGGGCCGGGGAGGGCAGGAAGGTGCCCAGATGACGCTCACGCTCTGTGTCACCGCCAGGGCCTGCCTGGATGTCCCCCGAAGCCTGCGTCTGGAGAACCTTTGCTCCTCGAGGGAACGGCCCCCAGGTAAGTGTCTGGGCCTTTGCACAGCTGCAGGTTGTGGCTCCGGGCACGTGGCCTGTCCGCACACACCTGCTCTCTGGGGGGCCCGGCACCCCGAAGGCCTGAACCCCGCCCCTGCGTGGTGGGCGTCCCCCCAGGGCCTGCCATGCACACCGGCCGGCCTGGCCGCGCTGGCCGAGGTGACTTTCCCCAGGGGCCACTGTTTCCAGTCTAAATGAAGGTTTCCTCCAAAAATTAAAAATAAAAAGTCTGTTTTCACAAGGGCGGACACGGGGAGGGGAGACGATCCCCCGGAAGGAAACCGGCTGCCGGCATTTGGGCCTTCGGTGTGAGTCAGCCCTTTCCCTGGTTTTATCCAACACCGTCACCTGCGATCGCGTTTGCTAGAACGTTTTTTTTTTAATGCACTTGCTGTCCAGCTCCCGTTCAAGAGGAAGTGGCAGAGGCCCACCCTCCATGCACGCCCCCCAGACGAGCTGTCGTCCCCCCAGACTGCAGACCCGCCACCCCCATCCCCAACGCCCCACGACCGGGGCTGCAGCGCACGTGCCCTCCGCGCTCCATGCTTCTCCCCTCCCTCAGGGCGGCTGGGATGGGAGGCCCCTCCCCCGAGGGGGACCAGGATGGGGGCCCCCTCCCCCTCCCCAGGGGGGCTGGGATGAGTCCCCTCCCCCCGAAGGGCGCAGGGATGGGAGCCCCCTCCCCCCAGGGGGGCCGGGATGGGAGCCCCCACGTGTCCGCTGGCTCGCACAACCTGGGCTGGATTTTCAGTTTAGCGCCTGCCGGGAGAAGGCCCTTCCTTCCGGCTGGGTCTCCTGCAGCGCCGGTTCCCCATTTAGTGGGGATAGTAGTGTCACCCCCTCTCACTGGCTGAGGGCTGAGGTCCTTGGGTGAAGGGGACTGTGCGTCAGTACCCGGAATATTGGGGGGAGGGCTTCCAGGAAGGAACCGCAACGGGAGTACAGCTCGCTAGAGTTTTGAAAAATACTGTTTTAGGGCGGCTAGCTTCGAAAAAGTCCCCAAATATTAGATACTATTTCCGAAAGCACTTAACTGACATGACTATTTCTGTCTGTCTGTCTGTCTAGAGCTACGACCGAGTCTTGGGGAGAGGAAGGGCGTGGGGGTTTCCGCTGGGGGAGCAGGACTCCCCCCGCCCCCCGCTGCCAGGCCTGCTTGGTCGTGACCCCACAAACGTGGCTGTGGCTGTGGGGACAGCTGGAGAGCCCTGTTCTTCCGGTCCCCTCTGACATTCTGCACCGTCTCTTCTGACACGGTGAACGGGGCGTGCCGGCTGTGGCCCAGCCCTGGCTGTCACGAGGGTGCCACCTCGGTTTCAGGAAGCGAAAATGCCTCCTTGGGCTCCGAGGCCGAGCGGGGGGGAGGGGGGGACCAGGCGGCTGACTGGGAGCCCTGGGGGCTTCTAACCAGAGCCGCTGGCTCCTTGCAAGCTGTCACCCCAAAGGAGAGACCTTGGGCTACGGCCGAGAGGGTGACGGGTACAGGTGACCGTACGATTGTAGAATGTTCACGCGGGGCCCCGGCCAGCCTTCTGAGGTACGTCCCTGCCTGGTTCAGGGACCAAAACTTCCCGCTTGTCCTGTGTGTGCTGAGAAGAAGCCACGGTCAGGGCGAAACCCAGCCCCATGCCCTTGAACCTGGCCTGCCTCGTGCCGCCAGAATTGCGCGCAGCACCTAATGGCCAGGCGCCTCCCACGGGCGGGCGAGGGCCGGCCGCGCCGCACAGGGTTTCCGCCGTGGCATGATGGGGGCCACGAAAACGGGGGGTGGGCAGCGGCACTCCAGGCCCCTGTGACCGCGCTGGTTTACGCCGCTTCCGGCGGGGGGCGACCTTGCTGAGACCGAGGAGCAGGCAGCGTCCCCCCTGGCGGCCTGGGAGAGGTGACCGCACGTCCATTCAAAACGTTCAGGCACTTGACGTTTTGGTTTTTGGTTTTTTTAATATCCTTTACCTTTTTAATAAAAAGTAAAAAAACAAACAAAAAATACATCGATGTCCTGAATAGAAGCTCTCTAGGTAGAGTTCTCACTAAACAAATAAACGTGGGACCAGACAAGAGAAATGGAGGTGCGGGAGCAACGCAGAGCACTCCGAAGCACTGACAGGTGTACGTGTGTGCCCCGCGGGTGTGCGTACGTACGGGTGCGCAGGTGTGCGTACGTACGGGTGGGCGGGTGCCGGCGTACGTACGGGTGCGCGGGTGCCGGCGTACGTACAGGTCCGCAGGTATGCATACGTACGGGTGCGCGGGTGCCTACGTACGTACGGGTGAGCGGGTGCCTGCGTACGTACACGTGCGCGGGTGCCTGCGTACGTACGGGTGGGCGGGTGCCTGCGTACGTACACGTGCGCGGGTGCCTGCGTACGTACGGGTGGGCGGGTGCCTGCATACGTACGGGTGGGCGGGTGCCTGCGTACGTACGAGTGCGCGGGTGTGCGTACGTACGTACACGTGCGCGGGTGCCTGCGTACGCCACACACACGCGTGTTTATACTGACCTCTGTAGATTGAAGTCCAAGGCACTTTTTACAATGAACAGGTTAAAGCCATTAATTTAGGACGTCACTGTTTCTGGGTACATATCGATGGGTGGCGCGCCGAGGTCTCAGGTCCCCTCTGGCCTGGCCCGCCTCCGAGAGTCTCAGCGGGTGGGTGGGAGAAGAGGTTGGGAATTTGGGGATGTTCCGAGGTGGTCACAGGAACTCCTGGGCTGGGCCCCCGAGGGAGGGGAGTTCTGGCTGGTGGGACGCTGAGCAGCCCCCCGCCCACGTGGCTTCCCGGGGACCTGCCCTGAGGCGCCACCTGATAACCGTCTGATGGCCCTGCCCGCACTGGCTGAAACGAAAAAAAAAAAAACGTGCCAAGGGCCCCTGAGGGGGCTCAAGGCTCTGAGAAGTGAGCTGAGTTTCAAAAATCAGGCTGGAGGAAGGCTCCCATGGAATTTTAAGGTGCATCTTAGGATCACATGGGCTCTTCACGTCACCAAGTAACTGCAAAAGGGGGGCGAGGAAGGCAGCGGTTCCTTTTCTGACGGCTGATGACGTCGGTTGCCCTTGCCGTGCGGGGAGGACAGTGCCTCCCGCAGTAACGTGTCTACGGGTCACCTGCGGGTCTTGTGAAAATGCGGAATTGGGTGACATAGGACTGGGGGGCGGGCCTGAGAGTCTGCGTTTCTAACAGGGTCCCGGGGAGGGGGTGCTAACGCTGCCGGTCCTGGACCACACTCTGAGTAGCCAGGGCCCCTGTCCAGAGGGCTGCTCTCCCCACACCAGGACTCTTACTGGTTTCCTTGACCTAGACTGAATAATGACTTCGAGGGGGGAAATGAGAATATATTCATTTTTTGTACATGAAAAAGTCTGTGACGTGCTGGAAACACGTAAAGCGACCCACCAGTCAATGATGAAATTGAGAATAAACTGATTTCCGTTACCCGGGGAGAACCTTCTAGAAACGGTGCCCGGGAGTTCTGATGGCTTTGGTGGAGCTCAGCCTAACACGTCACTAAGGAGCAGTGCGGACACTGAGAGAATTTAGCTCAAAGGGACAAAATGAGTGCAAGCTAGGTCCCGGCCGCCGCACAGGTCGGAGCTGGCTCTTCGCAGGGCACGAGCGACGAACCCCACCCAGGCCCAAGCCTTCTCTGCATTTAAGCTCAAACACCTGCACATTTGAGAGGGTTCCGGCCCTATTCCTGGGGGACAGGGGGACCTGTCATTTGGCACCCTCTCTATGCTGTGCTGATTGTCAGGGTTTGTGAAGGGGAGAGACACACGCTCAGTTAAATCCCCCGAGGCTACCTGGTGGCAGAATACAGCCCCTAGAACAAGCACAGTCCTCCTTGGGGGAGGCCTGTTGCTTCTAGAAACCTCTGTTCTGTAACCAGCATGTCCTGTTTTTATCTAGTTCCTCGTCCTTCAGAGGAGGGAGTGTGAGAAATGTGACATGTGTGTCAACAGCTACAGCAGAAAAGGAGGGTAGAGAACTCTCCCCAGTTTTGCCAATAATGGAAAACACTGGAAGGAACTCTTTCTTCCCTCCCAGCTAGAGTCAAGCATTGGCAGCAAGGAAGCCCGGCTCCCTGCTGGGTCTTGCTCTGCATGTCCTGTCCCCTTCCCGCCCCGCCCCGCCTCTTAGGAGCTGGACAGACATGTGGAGACCGGGCTCCCTCCTAGGTGCTCAGGGTACTGCCCCCTCACAGAGGCACGTGTGCACCCCAGGGTCTCACTGGGCCCCATGCCAGTGGGATTCCCACGGGGGGTTAACTCTGACATAGAAAAACATAGGCCTAGAATCTGGAGTCCTTTGTGTCACAGGAGAACAAGACTCTTGCTGAGGCCCAGTTCTGACACTGCCCTCAGAAAAATGGCTGCGTGTAATTTATGTAAGGAGGCCTTTGAACTTGTCTGGACAGGTCCTGCACTTTTGATTAAACTGGCTTTGCACAGCGCCTAACGGAGTGATGGCTTTTAAAAATCTCTTCTGGAATGGCTTGGCAGAATTTAGGGGACAATTGTTGTTCTAAGCTTGGAATCGTGTTCTTTTGAGTCTAATGGTTGGGTCTTGGAGAGTTAGAATATGGCAGTTCTGGGGGCCGAGGACCCGGGGTCTGGGGGTCAGGCAACGACTAGCAGGGATGTGTACTCAGAAACAGACATTGGGAGAGCAGGCTGATGCCTGACCTGCTAAAGACTAGTTTGATACAAAATGTTAATTGAAAGTTACAATATATTTTGTAATATAGCAATATGTTTCATATTTAAAATAAACTGTTATGCTTTCTCCTATCGTTAAAAAGTAGCAAGCAGTACAGAGGCAAGATGCAAATTCATATTGAAGCTCATCTGATTCTCAATATAAACAGCTCAGTTTCTGAGTTTGCCGGGAAAACGTCTCCTCCGTCGCCATCCTGTCACTCTCTTCTGCTGTCGCTTTCGGCCAAGTGCGGAAGGAGCGTCTGGGACCACAACTGCGTTGCTGCGCCATTAAAAAGCGTGTCTGATGAGGGTGGGTCGGTCCTGGTTGAGATCCGAAAACTGAAACAATGTAACTCAGTTAGAGACTGTCCCTTATCTCCCGTCCTTCTGTGGGTCTGGGTGTTGACTATTCTAATCAGATTCATGTTTGTCACTGATTTTCTTTCTTTTTTATTTGTTTGGCTATAAATTCAGCATCTCTTTGGGCTCCTCACTTCAGGTCGGTGTTGAATTTTGTGCTTTTTCTCCCCCAGCGTGGTTGGTCGCAACATCTCATTAATTTCACCACGTGGTCCAAGCGTAAGGTTCCAGCTTCCAGAACTCATTTCTCAGGTGTGTAAACAAGTGTCGAAGGGCACTTGGCACCTAGGTTGGAGGTCATACGTTGAAGGTGTGACAATGGTATTTTGTTGTTCAGAGGGAACTCCAGTTGGTGTTGGGGGCTTCCAGTAACATTGTAAGGAAAACAGATCCCAGTTACCGTCCGCCTCTGTCTGCATGTCTGTATTACATGCCATTGCATTGCACTGGGCACTCCTTAATAAGCTCCGGTCTAGTTCAGTAAAAACCTACCTAGTACTTGCCGACAGGAGTTTAACGGTAATTTCTATTCGTGCAACCCGGCACGAGCTCGCGGGATGAAGGCCCCTCACCTACGTTCTATCCCGGAGGCAGCCGGTTAAGACTGCGACCCCTGCAGCACCCCTTTCTTGTGTGGGGGGGTCGGTGGTCCCATTCCCACGTGACCCCTTAGGCGGCGCCAGACAGGAAGGGGGCGGGTCCGGGCGTCCGCACGCAGTCTGACGCAGGGGGGCGGGGCCCACGGGGCCCACCCGGAAACCACCGGGTAGCTGTCTAAGGTGCTGAAACCGAGCCCGGCAGAGTCAATAGGAGCAGACAAGTGACCACTAGCCAATCCTTAATGTGCTTCTAAGCCACGTCCGGGGAAACAGGACCATCTAGAGCTGGGGACATGCTTTAGGACTGAAAAGCAGTAACTGAAAGAGAGTAGGAACCTACTGGTAGTGCAATGGCCACCTCCTGTCAGTTGGGGTGGCGCCGTGATGGCAGCAGCAGCATTTGCTCTGGAACGGACACTGATTCTGAATTTGGGGGTGCTCTGTCTGTCGAGGTACACTCTGAAGAGGAGCGAGTCCCTGGGATGATATGCTCACCCCATATCTCTCCCCGATAATCTCATTACCTGCTTGATATACAACATAACAATGACGTTTTTGGTAACTGTTGATTGCACTCAGCTGCAGCACCAAGGCGGGGATGCTGCGACCTGGGTTGCTGCTGCTGACACTAGTGATTCCATTTTTCTAAAGCTATCGGCTACTTTGTACTTAAGAACAGTAACTGTCACCTTCTTATTTTAAGTACAGATAAACTGAGGTATGAGGTGGTTATAGTAATTGGCCAAATATGTGGATCTACTGTTCAGAGTTTCATTTATTCAGATTCTGAATCTCTAGCTTTGTTCTTTTCCATGATTTAGTCACAAGAAAATTACTGAAACTCTGAAGGGGAAATCCTCAAATATATTAAGATCATTATTTCTTCCATGCTGCTCCTTCTTGTCCTTAAGTAAGTGACAGCAGCTGGCACTCACTTGGCACTTTAGACTTTACTTGCACGTACATTGTCTACAGCTCCTAAGTTATGCAATTATTGTCACACCACTGCTCCCCGCCGAGGTCAGAGGGTGGCGGTGCCTTGGGGCTTCACGCCTTTTGTTCTTTGGGATTACATTAAGTATTTCTAGAGATAGGAATTCATGAAGTTACATATTATGAGGATGGCAAGAGCAGTTCATAGAGACTTGATTACATTTTATCCGTGATGATCACATATAGGTGGCCTTTGAGCCAAAGGTGATTTTTATTTGGACTTCAGTCTAAGGAGGGGTGAGCCCCTAGTCTGGTATAATTTACCAACTGATGCTATGTCCTGAAATCCCACTGAGAGCAGTGGTCTTTAAGTATCACAGTACATCCCTGACTTTACAGTACATGAGGCTAGAATATGGCTTAAGCGATGAGGGGCAGCCCTGCATTGTTAATTCAAGTGTCTAGATGTTTTAGGGTATATTTGTGGACTTGATCTGTCACTACGTTATCAGAAAGGTTATGCTGGGGGCTCTGTCACTGGGTCAGCCTTCCGGGAGTGGGCAGAACTCGACCAGCTCAGCACGGGCCTGAGGTGATCATAATTCAGTTTTTACATATAGCCAATTCTTGGGTAGAGAATTAAACACCCTCCACCATCCAACTTGAAAACAAGGAACGGGAAGGCATGACACAAGGATCCACCTGCCCCCTCTTTCCCATCTGACTGTGATGCTGAGGCACAGAATTAGCTGAAACATGGGCTGTAGGAGGGACGCCCTGGGTAACCGACACCTAGGTCACCAAGGGCTGATTGTACTTGCAGGAGAATGGGTGCCTCCCCACATGAAGCTGAATTACAACACAGTGAGGCAGCTTCCACGTGCCATTTCAGGATCGACATGCAGATCTGATCACTTTCTAGGGGAAGAGCCAGTGTTCTTCGGAGAAGGGTAAAACCAAACACAGCTATTGCACTACCAATAGGTCAGGTCAAGCGCCAAACGCCTATGAGTTTGTCAGATGGCAGGGGCTGCCGCCGCCAACTTGGTCTCCGGGGCTCACCTAAGCATACAGCATTCACGGCGGACTAAAGGAGAGTAGCCCACAGACCGGACGGACCGATGACCGTCGGCGCACACTTACGGGCAGGGGGCGTGGCAGTGGAATCTTCCGTGTCATTCATCTGAAATGAAAAACTAAGCCGCCCTGTGGGCACGCGCGCACACACATCACGGGGTTGCAGCCCAAAGGAAAGGGTGAACGGGAATTAGCAGCGGGGCGTTGGAGGTTAAATGGTCAGGACTGGCACGCGCGGCTTGACCCGTCGGTGGGACCCCTGCCACAAAGACACTGCGTGGTGATGTCATCTGCTTACACATCTGTTTGGATGCCCAGCTCAGCTGTCACTCAAAACAGGAGCGCTGTGTCTTGGGACACAGGAAGGGAGAGGCATCTTTCAGCCTGTTAAAAAGCTAGAAAGCCAACAGCAAGTCCTGGGCCTGTGGCGAGCAAAACAGGTAATGAAAGCCTCCAGGGGTCGCCAACAGGAACACGAGGCCATTCGAGGAACGAGGGCAGCAACGCAAGGAGAGAAAAGAAGACCTTTAGCAAGACACCGGGTCTTCTGCAAAGAGCGGCCTTAGTTCGAGGGTCGCCTGCCTGTCACTGGTGCCTCCGTCCTTAGAAGACCAGGCCCAGGGCGGCAGAAGGAAAACGGCCTTCGGAAGGGTGATGGTGCCCGTGGAAAGTGAAACCCCACTGGGCACCCCTCCCCCCACGCCCTGCCGCTTCACCCTGCGCAGATGAAATCCACCCTGCAGTGTCACCCAACGCCCCCCTCGCAGAAGGACAACGCGTTGACTCACACGGCGGCTTGCGTGCCACAGAGCCACGAGCAGAGAGGCCATCCGGGGCCCTGTCCTCACTGCCGCTCGGGGACCCGGCGGGTTCCGACAGCTCTCGGCGTCCAGGACTGATGAGGGTCGTTCCTGACACGGCATGGCCTCCTGTCTGACCCGCGTGCTGCCCCAAGGGCGGCCCTCACTCTCACCGCCTTTCATGCTGAGGTGGTTTCCGGTCAGGCAGGGGGACCGCCTGGGCCCCTGCCCCAGGCTCAGCAGCTCTCAGCTCAGGCACTTGGCCCCTCTGTCCCCCTAGCGCCTGGGCCCAGACACCTGCTGCTGCATGAATCCAGCTGCGCCAACGCCCAGCCCAAACTTCTACCCGGCCTGCTGTCACTGGGTCACACCTGTCCGCACACAGGTGTGCACAGAGCCTGCCCCCTTCCCTGACATACACACGCCTGGTCACATGCCCCACGGGACCTCGGCTTGCTTGGGTAGGAGGAGACACCCCTGCCACGCTGCTGCTGTCAGCGCGCTGCCTATCCCTGCAGAATGACAACGGCTTTAGCTTGGCACTCGCCTCCGACCACACGAGCGGGACACACGGCCTGGGCACAGCAACCCGCCCCGCGGCTGAGGGCCCTGCCCCTGCCCCTGCCCCACTGGGACCTGGTGACGCTTGGAGCACGGCCGGCCCGAGAGCACCCACGTCCGGGTTCCGGTGGCCTCGACGCACCTGCAGACAGTGCCCACCGCGTGCGGGCCCCGGGGCCCTGGTTATGCGGTCACGTCCCCACAGGAAGGGCCCGGGTGGAGTGCGGGACGTGGGTGCGTGCGTGCACGCGCTCGCTAACACACAGGTTTATGTGGGTATTAACACTGGATGGGAGTCTGGCTTTTTGAGTTTTCGGGGTCCCCCCGGGGTCTAAATGGGGTTTGATGATTGTATAAGGTATGGGAGGGAAGAAGGTCTGTTTTGGCAAGTGTGGGCAGCTCCCTTCTCCTTTTGTCATCCAGAAGCTTCCTCAGACAAAAGAGAAAGAGAGGGGCGGCGAGCAGCCCCTCCCCCGCGGGACCCCCTCCCCGGGCGGCTCGCTGTGGCTCTGTGGGCGCCCCGACCCCCCGCCCAGGGGAACACCTGAGATTGAGTGCGGATTTCCGTCCCCCACCCGCTCCACGCCGCCTCCGGCCTCCGCGCCCCGCTCGGGGCACAGGCACCGAAAGGAGAGATTTGGGGTTTCCCAGGCAGGTGGAACCAAGCCCTCGGGGGAGCCCGGGTCCCCGCGCTCCTGGATGGCCACGTGACCGGGACAGAGTCGATTTGCATCTTAAGACCTGGGGGCGACGCTTCCGGAGCCGGGAGGTCGTTCTAGCAACTGCTGGAGCTCGTGTAGGGGGTGGGGAAGGAGGCGGCGCTGACCCCCAGCGGGCTGTCGGAGAGCGGGGTGCGCGCGGCGCCCAGGGCCACGCCGGCGCCCCGGGCCTCGGCCAGCGCGGCCACCAGCTGCTGCTGCTGCTGTCGCAGGGCGTCGGCCAGGAGCAGGGGCAGGGAGTTCAGGCTGGCGCTCAGGTGCTCCAGCTTGGACTCCAGGCTGCCGATCTGCTTCTCCAGGTCTTCGCTCCGGTCGTTGAGCTCCGTGATGAGGTCGTACATGACGTTCTGCATCTGCGGGGAGAGGCAGAGGGACGGGATGCAGGGAGGGGACAGGTCACCACGCAGAGCAGCGACGAGGACCCCCTCCGTGTGACGGCGGCCCGGCCCAGGCAGGGGGCGCGGCTCATCTTCCTGGGGACACGTGGCTCGGGGCACGACCTGGGGACACGCGGCTCATCTTCCTGGGGACACGTGGCTCGGGGCACGACCTGGGGACACACGGCTCAGGGCACGACCTGGGGACACACGGCTCGGGGTGCGACCTGGGGACACACGGCTCGGGGTGCGACCTGGGGACACGCGGCTCATCTTCCTGGGGACACGTGGCTCGGGGCGCGACCTAGGGACACGCGGCTCGGGGCGCAAACCATCCTCCTGCTCCTACCATCGACCCAACCCCTCAGGGGACTGCAGACAAAATCACATTTAAAAGCGACAAGGTAAGCTTCAAGGGGTCAGTCACCGGGCCAGGTCAGCGCGGAGCTGAGCGGAGATGCCTGTGCCGCCCACGCACGTTGGCCCGTCCCCACTGACGCCTGGGCGCCGCCCCGCCCACCCGCCCCACCCGGCCCCCGGCCCCGCCTCTGCCCCGCCCCGCCCCGCCCCACCCCGCCCCCTCGAAGCCACTGTCGTTCCCGCCAGACCGACCACCCCGCGGGCTGCGAGCACTCCGGTACGTGCCCTGTCTGAGTCCGCGCTCATCACGAACTTTCTGGTTATAACGTGGCTTCCCTGCTCCGTGTGGGGAGCCCCCGTCCCCACTCTCCCCCAAATTAACAGACAGCGTCAGACTTGGGGGCGAAGTTCACGGCATCTTCCCACTGCTGGGGCGGGGGGGTCCTGCGGCTGCAGGGCAGGCCGCCAGCTTGCAGGGTGCTTTGTGTCCCCTCCAGCCTCCCCCCCCCCACCCCCGGCAGGGGCTGTGACCCTCCCGCTCATCTGCCAGCGACACCCTGAGTCTGCGTCACCTGAAACTTCAAGTTACCCCAGGAAGATGTGGACACCTTGGAGCGCCTGGGCCCGAGGGGGTAGGAAATCAGGTGACAGAGGAGAGGAGGGGGGGACAGTGGCAGACCCGGGGGCAGAAGGGAGGTGCCGGACAGCGGGGCCGAGCCCCACGAGAAGGGGACTGGGGCCCCCAGGAGCTGCCAAGGCAGAGCTGCCCCCGCGACCGCAGGACGCCTGGACGGCCTCGGGGGACAGGGAAGCTGCCTCCTCCACTAAGTCACATTAACGTGACGCAGCCTCCTTCCCACGCCCAGAGCGTGGATCTGTCCCGACCACAGGGGCACCCCCGTCCCCGCCCGGGACACCCACCCTGTCCCCTGGGGCCTGGGTGCCCGCCTGCACACCCGTGCGCGCCCGTCGTGCTTCCCGGGGTTTCGCAGATCTGAGCCTCGGATGCCGGGCGGACGCGGCCACAATTCCACCGAAGAGCCTGGAGGTGGCGAGGGCCACCCTGTCCGCAAGGTGGCGGCCAGTGCCTGGGAGGCTGCGTGGCCCCGCCGGGAGAGGACCAGAGGGCAGGGCTGTGATGTTGGGGGGCCGGGAGCACAAGGCACAGTAAGAAAAGTGGGGACCACGTCTCCCCTGTCCTGCTGCCTGGTGACGGGGGGCCGGGATGGGGGCCGATGGGAAGGACCTTGGGTGGGTCCCCTGGGAGGGAAAAGCACAGCGTGGACGGGCGTCGCTACCCGCCCCCCCGCCCCCGTCCAGCCTGACGCCCCACGGCCTGCGGTCCCCCCTGGAGCCGCACGCTGCAAAGGCTTCGCCTGCGCGGGGCGAGCCGGTTCCAAGCGACCGAGCCCAGGGCGCCAGCGCCAGGTTTTCGGACAGCCGGCGCGCTGGTGGGCCGGGAACCTGAGCCCAGGGCACTTCACTCTAACGGGGGGGCCGTCGTGTGCCCCCCACCCCCCGCCCCGCGCGGTGGACACACGCCGTCCTCACGCCGCCGCCGCCCCGGGGCGCTGCTCGCTCACCTTGGACAGGTCCACCAGGGTGTTGGCCTGGTCGCTCAGCTTCCTCTGCTCCATCTTGACGCTCCTCAGTCTGTGGGAAAGAGTTGTGACAGCCACACTCTTCGAGTGCGTGCCCGGAGTGCCCCGCGAGCAGATGCCACCCTCACACGAGGTCACCGGTCTGGGAACCCAGCACGGGCACCTCGAACACGGCTGCCAAGGCCCAGGAGCAGGGCTTTGTCGCTTCCCCAGCGAGCACACTGTGCCCCGCGGGCTTGCCCCGGCCGCCGCCGTTCCCGGCCGCCCAGATCGGTCCCTGGCTCCCAGACCTGCCTGCGTGCCCTCCACCGTGAACGCCCTGCGGCCCAGCCTGGCAGGGCGTTCCCGAACCCGCAGGTCGGAATCAGCGTCCTCGTGCTCGGCTTTGTCACCGGACTTCCCTCACGGACAGAGCTGAGCAGAGTCTGCTCTGCATCGAGGTGTGTGTGTGTGTGTGTGTGTGTGTG
>PVJL010019318.1:0-14117 GCA_004026885.1 Lyroderma lyra | reverse complement strand
GTTTCCTAGTCCCTACTTGCTGTAGGTTGGCCTCTCTACCTGAGAGTGAGTGGCCTTGGGACCTGCAGAAAGATTGGGGCTCCCTTGATGTCCAGCACTGGGCTCTGATCAACCCTGAGGATTCAGTGCACCCCAGGACCTTTGACACCTGGGGGTCTGAGGGGCCCTGGTTTGATGTTTTCCGGACCCCAGACTGTTTGTTTGCCCACCCTCACCGAGCCCTTCCTGTGTTACAGGTGTCTCTTCAAGCTGAGGATTGACCCACCACCACCCCATCTTGGTAAGAAAGAGCCTTTACTCCCACTCCCTGACCCATTCGAGGCTATCAAGCTGCCCTTCCGGCCCTAGTAAATTTACTCCCATTTTCGAGAGTGGAGGCTTAGGTCTGTGGCTGCAGGTCATATAAGAAGTGGCACACAGGGATGAGCGACTGAGGGTGGTCATGGGGAGCTGGGGGTGATGGTGTGGTATAGGGGCTTGCCTCTTAGCAGCCCGGGGGCCAAGTATTGATCATTTTTCCTGCCTCGATTTTTGAACTCTTGTCTGCCCATCTCCCTTCAGACTACAGGCAAGTGGCTCTGGAACCTGAGTCAGGTGGAGGGCAAGGGCCCCCATGATGTCCAGCACTGGGCTCTGACCTACCCTGAGGACACAGTGCTTCCCGGGACCTTTGACACCCGGGGGTCTGAGGGGCCCTGGCTCTCTCTGGGGAGGGATGAATGGGAGACTGGTTGCTCTGCAACCCCCTGACCTCTTCTCCTCCTCCACTCCTTCCTGTCTGCAGGTGGTTCCTTCAGAAGTCAACAACCCCAGACCTTGGTAATGACAGAAGCAGCACCCTCAGGCCATTCAAAGAAAATGGCAGAAACACGGTTGTCATTCGAGGAACGCAAGACCATTCTGAAGTGGTATTTGAAATTCGAGAGCATTGTGGAAGTGCAACGACAATGGAGACGTGAGTATGCAACAGAACCTCCAACACGCTTAACAATTGCACGCATTCGTGATAAGTTTGAGATGCATGGTACTGTGTGCGATGTACACGAGGGAAGATCTGGGAGACCTCGCACAGCAACAAGTCCTGCTTCTGCTGCTATGGTATTGGAACAGTTTACACGCTCACCACAGAAGTCTACCAAACAATGTGCACGTGAGACAGGAATTAGCAGAACAAGTATACGACGCATTCTTAAAACGGCAAAAGGGAAAGTTTTCATTCCAAGATTATTACATGCACTAAATGAAGATGACTCTGATCGAAGGGTACAGTATTGTGAGTGGTTTCAAAACATGGTAAAAGAGGATGAGGAGTTTGTGGGGAAAATGGTTTGGTCTGATGAAGCACAGTTTAAATTGAATGGAACAGTGAACCGACATAATTGTGTGTATTGGGCTCCTGAAAATCCACACATTCATATGCAAGAAGAAGTCAATTTACCGGGCCTCAACGTCTGGTGTGGACTGTCATTAAGAGGACTAATTGGACCATTCTTTTTCGAAGGTACCATTACTGGTCAAGTGTACCTAGACATGCTACGCACATCTATTTTACCTGCAATTCGCACACTTTTTGGGAATGATCAATTTTACTTCCAACAAGATGGCGCCCCACCACACTTCCACCAAGACGTGAGAGCTTACCTCGATGAGCATTTGCCAGGACAATGGATAGGAAGAAGAGGTGCAGTTGAGTTTCCCCCACGTTCTCCTGACTTAACACCCCTTGCTTTCTACCTGTGGGGGACCTTAAAGGACATGGTGTACCGTAGAAAACCGGCTACACTGGAGGTGCTTCAGGAAGAAATTGAAGCAGCATGCGCAGCGATACAAGCAGACACTTTGGTCAGCGTTGCTCAGGCAGTAGTTCGCCGAAATCAGAAGTGCCTGGACGCTGATGGTGACTACTTTGAGCACCTCTTGTAGTTGCAGAAGTCAAACGTGACTTGCATTCATCTTTTGTTACAAGTATATATTGAGCATTACAATTTTAATACAATTCTTTTCCCTTTCTTAAGATGTGTATACATTTTTTTGGCACCCTCTTAATAGAATGAGTAGGTAATAGTAATATTATATAAAGGCACAGGCTGAGCCAGGTGCAGTTCCCAGCACTAGATTCATTTAATGTTAACAGTAACAGGATGGAGTGAGATAGGGGAGCTTGATAAAGGAGGGGCTGGGAGTTGACCGTGAGACCTCCTGTGTCATGGGTCCTGAAAGGGCTGTACTTGGGGCCTCTATGATGTCTAGCACTAGGCTCTAATCTCCCATGAGGACATGGTGCCCTCTGAGACCTTTGACACCCAGGGCTATCTGAGGGGCCCGACCTCTGGGGAGGTCAGGGCATGTAGCTATTTCCCCACCTGTTGCCTCTGTCCTGTGGCAGTGCCCCTTGGGCTCCGTTCTGTTCCCTTCCAGGGCAGCCGTGATTGTGGCCAAGAGAGGGGAGGGGGACTGCTACTACACGTACACCGAGCTCCACATCATCTCACAGCGCTTCAAGCAGAACCCCAATGAGTTTGGGATCACTTAGATCCTGTGGGTATATAACCAGGGGTTTGGGTGTTGTCCCTGAATTTCGGGGAGCTGGCATTGCTGGTAACCTGAGCAGTGACACCATCTTCAACTATCACTGTAAGGGCCTGTGAGGCAGCTACAAGATGCTGCTCAGCTGGCTGTACTAGCCTGGAGCTGTTGCTGTGAGGCTTTCATGTACTTTGAGGCCAACAAGCTGCCCTTCTGGCCCTGGATCACCATGGAGGAGGGCATCCGGCTAGTACATGAGCTGGGCATGCGCTAGTGAATCTACAGCAAGCCGCCTTCACCCTCCACATTAGAGCAGGCACCCTGACCTGCACCAGAGGACCAGCCCTTCATGCAGGGCCTGCAGTGGCCCCTTGCTGACGCCACACCTGAGCTGTGGCTATCACTGGTCAGCCTGCTGGTCAAGATGCTGGAGGCAGTGGTGGAGATCCAGACTATCGCAGACGTGGGCCTGCTCTGGCACCTCAGGCAGCCTATCTACACCAAGTCATGCTGGGGCTCAGTCTGACGAGTAAGGACCTCGTGAGCTGGATCCTGAGCCACAGTGTGCCCAAGGAGAAAGTGGACAAGCAGCCTACCAAGGTCATCCTGGAGCTGTACATCAGAGAGGCCAAGCATAGCCGCAACCACCCAGCCTCCATACTGTGGGAGGAGCAGCCCCCGCCACCCCTCTTCTCTGGCCAGGCCTGTGGGAAGGAGCTGCCTGTGCACCACGACTAGGATCCTGAAGGAGGCTAGATTCAAGGGCAGCTAGAACCTTGTCGGGGAGATGCAAAGCCTTGGCCAGTGTTCCCTGAGCGTCCCCAGGAGGCCTGAGGGACCACTCATCTGCTCTTAAGACTCCTGTGAGCAGGTACCCCCCACAGCATGTTTCAGGAGCCCAAAAGAATGGGGTGTCCTTGCCACGGGCATCACTGGCCACAGCTGGTGGAGGGGAGTCACTTGGCTGGGTACATGGTAGCTCCTTAGAGAAACACCAAGCAAGGCGTTACATTCCATCCTCATGGTATGATGGGTGGGCACCTATCCCCTCTGCCCCACAGCACCCAAAGCACTACAGGCCAAGAACTCAAGGCCCATGACGTGAAGCCATCTTGAAGTTTGTGCCCCTTTTCCTAAGGTTTTTTTGAAATGCGATGTTTTTACTTAGTACTTGAAGCATATACAGCTTTTTAGTTTTAGGTTTGCTCTTTTGTCATGGTTTTTCTGTTAAGACTATTTTGCAAAGCCTTTCCCTTTTAAACTGGACTTCTGCTGTTTGCTCACCTGAGGAAGGGGTGGTCAATCTCATCTAGTTTCTCTAGCTGCATGTGTGGCCTCTGGCCGTTGTGTCGCATCTGGGTAAAGGGTGTTGGGGCTGAGAATCACAGCTTCGTAAGGATAGACCACAGCCCTGGCCATCAGCACTGAGCACACAGGCGCCCATTAAATAGCACGTTCAGCACTGCTTAGCACCATTTGTGGGTTTGTCGTGTTTGGCCCAGTCCTGATGCAGAGCTGAATCCAGAACCCTCCCAGGGTATAGGCAGGGGTCCAGCAAAGGGCAGGAGACATGCAGGGCAGGCCCAGGGAGGCTCTTGTCAGCCTGTGGGAGCCATTCACAGCAGCAGGGTAGGGGAACCTGCTAGAATTTGGGTCTTGTCCAGATCTCTAAGCAAGAACCTGGGTCTCCTCCCAAGACCAAGAAGTACAGAAGGTATTCTGGGGCATAGTTACCATCCACTTGAAGCCGTGTGACCACCCTGCACCTCCAAGGACACTGATGGGTGGGATGGGATAAGACGCTACCTTGTAGGCCCAGGGCACAATCCCCTGCCCTACAATGTTGGAGAGTGGGCAGACCCAGGGGAGTCTGTGCTGGTGGCTCCAACCCATTTTTCTTCCACAGTCCAGGGCTAGGCTGCATCATGTTTCCCCCAGAGGATGGTTGGGAGCGTCCTGGTGACTGGGGCTGACTCTTCTCAGCACAACCCCTCACCTCTGATCCTCTATCCCATCTCATGGGCACCAAGTGGCCAACAGCACCTGCTGCACACCAGGCCCCCCACCGATCTTCTAATCTCGGGTGTTAACATAGTTGCCTGGTGGTGTCATGCGTAGGGCAAAGCCACACTAGAAGACATTTCCCATACTCGGGTGCTGAGAACCTGGCATGTGGTGGGGAGGGTGGGGCATCAGATCCTGGGTTTAGGGGGTGAACATAGGAGCATAAGTACTGTCCTGGAACCACTCTTGGTCTACACCGGGTGCCCCATGGGGCCTTCTCTTTTATTAGGTGTTCAGTAGCTTTAAGCACTGTCCAGTATGCCAGCCACATGTGGCTGATGAGTGCTTGAAAGGTGGCCAGTGTGAGTAGGACCTGAATTTTATATTTAATTTAAATGGCCACATGGCAGCTAGTGGTGTGTGCTGTGTTAGGTGCAGCTCTGAGAGAATGGTATAAGCCACACCTGCTCTGCTGGTCCTGGGAGGTTAATTTCAGGGGTAGTGAGGCCTGATGAATTTGAGTCTTAGTTGTGACAAATACAGTGGGAGCACAGAGAGGCCAATTACTTGCCCAGAGTCATACAGCTTCCGGATCAGCCTTTGGGCCAAGTCTTTGAACTCTCCCTCTACAAGATAGACCTGACCCCCACCCCTAAGGAGTGGAGAGAGTTAAAGGCACCCCTCTTTAGGGCATTGAGAGTCCATGCATGACCCACAGAGAAGCTCACTGATCAGGTGTAGCTTTGTTGCATGTCACATGCACACGCTGCATACCCTGATGCACACATAGCCAGTGCACCTACAAGCAGGTAACCACACGTCCTCACATTCCACATGTTCCCAAGCATGTTGAGAAATGGATGAATACAAATGCCCGTACCCATCTCCCACACAGTCACACCAACCCAAAGACTGCACATGCACAGGAACCTGTCACGTGGAGACACATTCATAGATATGAAATGCACAACCACGGAAGTGCAGAAACACGAATGTCTGCACATGAACCACGTGCATATGTACACAAACAGCCCTACACACAGACTCGTACACACACGTGCATACATGTGTGCACACTCAATCACCTGCGGCTTCCAGGGGGCAGAAGCCCTCCCATGTTCTCTACACGCACAGGGACACAGTAAGTCACAGAAGCCAGCGCAGCAGGTGACCAGACATGTTGGGGTCCAGGGTCAGCAGTGGGGGAGGGGGTGCCTCATTTCCCAGCTCACACCGGGTCTCCCCAGGCCCGCAGGCAGTCCGGTCTCCAGGCCAGCAGGCCCAGCCCCACACTGAGTGCCACCAGCACTGCCACAGCCCCGGCCAGCAGGGGCACCACGGTTGCTGCAGGAAGAATGTGGCAGGTAAGTCTCAGGACTCTGCGCCCCCCCACCCCCACGCCCACTCCAACACTGAGGGTCTCACCTGCAGGCATGGCAGGCTCATGGGAGCCATGGCAGGGGACACCGTGCACCGGAGGCCGGGCCTGGGCAGTCAGCTGGCGGAAGTGGCCTAGTGGGCAGGGGGCTGGGCACCCAGGGATACTGAGGCTCAGGGGCAGGCTGGCCGAGTCATTGCGGTAGAAGAGGGAGATGGTGACATTCCTGTAGGGAGAGAGGAGGCAGTGGCACCCAGGTGTCCTCCTTACCTCCCCTGACACTGACCTTAAATCAGCAGAAGAGCAGTTGAAAGGAGGAACTGGGCTCTTGACACCTGTCAATCTCCTAATGCCATCCCAGGCGAATTCCCCCTCCAGGCCAGTGCCTGGGCCCGTGCCTTTTGCCTGCCACCCCATCCCTCTGCTGAGAGTTCTGTCCAGCCCATTCCCGGCAGGCACCACCCTCTCCTCACCCTGTATCTTCCTCTGGGTCCCCAGGGCACCTCCGGAACTCGAAGCCAAGGCAGGCAGCATATGGCGGGGTGTGCCCATCATAGAGACCAAGGGCCCCCTGGAGGGCCAGCAGAGTGCTGTCGTGCTGCAGGCGGATCCCAGGGCTGTGACCGGGCTCCTCTCCTGATGACCTCTTTCCCCTCGATTCTAGACTCGTCCATTCAGCTGCCTCCCAAATGTCTCCCAGACCCCTTAGAAGCCCTCTCCCAAATCTGCTCAGCCTGGAGGCAGTCCTCTCAGTTACAGGTAATCATTGAACAAAGATTGGTCAAATAGATGCAAAATAGGATTGGACAGCTCAATTAAACAGCTTGTCCTTCTAGAAGAGCTAAATTCTTTCTCTTCTGACACCATCCCCTCCCTCTTTTCAGACTCAATATCTCTAGTGATATACGATCCAAGACTATGACTCGGAGATAGGAGTTACCCAACGCAGAGGGCTGAGGTTCCATTGAGACCACCGGCTCTTCCTCACCCAAATGACCATCCCCCTCATCCCTGGCCCACGGGGCACTCACGGCCTCCCTTCCCACAGACTCACAGCCGAGTACATGACCATCTTGAGGGGCAGCCCCAGGCGCTGAACCCGAGAAAAGTTGGCAAGGATGGCATCCAGCAGGATCCCTGAAAGCACAGAGTGCTGAGGACCCCCCGAGGGTGCTGCCTCAGCCTCCTGGCCTCCCAGCCCCACACCTCACCCCCGGTCAGCTGGGCCTTCTCCGCTGCCCGGGGCGGGCCCACGTGGGCCCCGATATCCAAAGCCGAGATCTGGGCTAGCGTCCGCAGGACATCTGGGGAGGCCCAGGGTGGGAGGGGAAGACCGTGGGCTCTCTGGGAGAGGAGGGGAAAGGACAAAGTAACTGGAGTGTCCTGAGCGCCTCATGCTCCCCTCCCCCCACCGCCCACACCAGTGTCCGTGCTGTCACCATGACCTCCCGTCCTCTCTCTACGTCTCATCTGAACCCCTCAGGGTCAGGAAGTTACGGTGTGGGCAGTACAGTTACTAATGAACGATATGGTGACCACCATCCCACAGTCCGGAAGCCCTTAGCTGAAACCCTAGGGGCCAGAGGTGTCTCAGAATTCGGACATTTTGATTTTGGAAGGGTTGAATAGGACATTCCCCCGGGGGAGGGGGCAAGGACTATGGGAGCACCAAGCCGTTTCAGGTCAGCTCCTGCTGCCCAAGTCTTGGTTTCCAGAACTTTCCAGGTAACAGAACCTTGGGAGAGGAATTGCAAACACACAGCCCAGAACCCAGGTGCCAGGTGCTGCTCTAAGCACACCTCATGGATTAACCCAGTTTGGTTTTCACAGCAACCCAGGTGGTGTTGATACAGGTGTCACCAGCCCCATTGCGCACATGGGGAAACTGAGCCACTAAGGGTTAAGTGACTTGCTGAGGGAACACCGGCAGTGAGCAGCAACACTGGGATTTGGACCACTTGGCTGGATGGGTGGAGCGGGTCCTCACCTGGCACAACAGTGTGTCGAGAACCTTCCACGCCCTGCGTAGTGGCTCCCCCACCAGTGACAGCCCCGTGAAGTTCTCCAGGTGAATCAGGAAGTCCTGGGTGCATGGGGTGGGCCGAGTCTGGGGACATCCATACCCCGCCCCGCCGGCCCAGTCCCACCAACCTCGTCCTGCCTGGCCTGCTCACCGTCCAGCCCTCCAGGGCCACCTGGTACTCAGCGGTCTCCGTGGCCTCACGCAGCAGCTCATGGTATCGGGGACAACTGCGCATGGGGAACCTCAGCAGCTGGGGGAAACTAAGGCTCAGAGAGGACAGCAGTGTGACAGGGAGCGGGTGAGTCGGAGCAGAGGGGCCCTGTCTCTCCCAGATCTGGCTACACAGCGTGGAGTCGGTGTCTCACCCATCTGCACAGTTGTGCCCCCAGAAAGGTCTTGCTGCTCCGAGCCAGCTCCGAAGCCACCCAGAAGCCACTCAGACAGGCCCAGCACCACCTCTCTGAGCCTCTGGCCCTCTCCTCGGGGCTTCTGCCTCCCTCCATCTCCCACCCCCTGGTCGCACCCCGCCCCCTGACCTTGTCCTCAGTAATGGGCACTGTGTGCACGGGGATTGGCCTCCAGGCAGCCTCAGGGCGCCCCGGGGCAGCCTCAGGGAACAGCCCCGCGAGGTTGGCCTGAGCACTCTCCAGCGTCCGGTCAAAGTCTGTGCTGCGAACGTACACCTGGGTGGGGAGAGGGCAGGCAAGGGGACTGCAGTTACAAGGGGCCCGAGGTCGGGGTCAGAGGGCCGTGGCAAACCAAAAGCTTTGGGTTAATTTGGGAGTGGAAGGCTCAGGAGGTATTAGGAGTTAAAACTCAGGGCGGGTTTGAGTGTCTGGCCTAAGGTGGGACCAGGGATCAGAGCTCAATGCAAGAGCAGTCAGGGTGGAGGTCAGAAGTTGGGTAGGTGCATAGGATTAAGGGGGTCAGTTGAATCAATTAAAGTCAGAAAAGAAGATCAGAATGGCCGGTGGCTGGAAGCTGGAGATAAGAGTAGGAGGGCCGTTGGAGGACCTGGGTTCAGAGTTCAGCACGTGCCTATCAGGAATCAGAGGTTGGAGGTTGGGAGGAATGATCTTCTAATGCAGGGATGTCAGAAGACAGAGAAGGACATAGGAAAGGAAAGTCCGATTTGATGAAGGGTAGGGGTCAAAGGTGGGAGGTCAGAAGGGCAAGTTAATTCAATGATGGTCAAAGACAAAATTAATAAAGTTTTGGTGTCAGAGGAAGGAGGTCAAGATATTACTCAGGTGGGGATAAAGTCAGAGGTTGGTGTGGGTTAGTCCATAATTAGGGGTCACAGATAAGACATAGGGTACAAATCAAGTTGATGGAGGTCAAAGAGTGGAGGCCCAAGGAGAGTGTTGGAGTCGGTGGAGGTCAGAAGTTGAAGGTCAGGAGGCCAGGTGAAGGTTAAGGTGGCAGTACCTCTTCCCGCCGGTACTTGGGGCTCAGAAAGGCCTCATAGCGACTCCTTAGGAAGCGGCCCAGCTCCAGCTGCTGGAGGACCCCCTCCTGGGGACAGAGCAGGCTCAGCACCTCCCTACCCCACCCCCACCCCTTCCACCCACCCCCAGCTTCTCACCGAGGTCAGCTGGCCCAGACCACGTGGCCACAGGGAGGAGATGGCCTCCTTGTGTGGGTCCGTGGGGTAGGAGGCCAGCGGGGCCCGGTCACCATGGCGGAACACCTAAGGAGGGGGCTGGGTCAGGGCTGGCCTGGGGGAGGTGAGAGGCCAGGCTCAGGTGGGGGCACCTCACCACAGCCACAAACACCAGGGGTCCTTCTTCCATCACTGCCTGAGGCAGGAACAGCAGCAGGAGCAGGAGAGGTCCAGCGGGGTGGCTCTGAAACCCTGGCCCGGCCATGTCCACACAGCCAGACGCTGAGCTCAGCCTGCAGTCTGTGCCACAGCCCCACCTGATCATTACCCTCTCCAGCACCCCCCTCAGAAGAGCAGGTCCCAGCACGCCTCCCTGGGATCCGGTTCCCCCAGGGCCTTTGCCAACCTCGGATTAACCTGTGCACTAATGCATTTAATCCTTATCAATCCCAGAAGAGACTGATACAGCTATCGCCATCCTGCTTGTGCAGGTGGGGAAACTGAGACACAGAAAGGTTAAGTAAGTTGACTGAGGGAACACATGTAGTGAGTGGCAGGCAAAGTTGGGATTTGAACCCAAGTGCTCTTAACCTGAGCACAGAGGCTAGGAGACAAACCCCCACCCCACTCCACATTCTAGACTCACACGTTCTCTCCTCAACTCCCTCATCCCTCATCTGTTCTTCCTTTCTTACCCCTTAAATGTTGGGGCTCTCTGAAGCTTTCTTGAGATTTTTTATTTCACCTTCTCCCGGTGCCACCCAGGGCTGGCCAATGTCAGCATGAGCAAGTGGCCGAACACCATGACCATGCATGTGGACAGGCTGGGTTCAAACCCTAACTTCACCATTTATAAGCTGTGTGACTTTGGTCAAGTTACTACACCTCTCTGGGCCTTAGTTTTCTCATTCATAAAGGAGAATGAGCACAATCTGTTGCCTTGAGGTTTAAACATGTGCTAATATATTCAGCACTTAGAGCAGGATTTGGAGGAGTAACTGTTAAATAGTGTTAGTTGCTTATTGCTGTGTAACAAATGACCCTAAAACTTAGTAGCTTAAGACAATAGTCATTTATTCTCTCTCACAGTTATTGTGGGTCAGGGATTGCGGAGTGGTTTAGCTGGGTGATTCTGGCTCAGGGTGTCTCATGAGGTTGCAGTCAAGCTATCAGCCAGGACACCAGGCGGGGAGACTCACTGGGGTATCTTGGAGGCTAGCTCCTTGGTATGTTCTTTAAATAAATAGAGATGCTCATGGCCTATTTCCTGTATCCCCCAAAACCCATATGTTGAAATTCTAACCTCTATGCAGTGATGGAATTAGGAGGAGGGGACTTCGGGAGGTGATTAGGTCACGAGGGTGGAGCCCTCGTGAATTGGATTTGTGCCCTTATTAAAGAGGTCCCAGAGAGCCCCCTCGCCCCTTCGAACACATGAGGACACGGCAAGAAGTGGCCATCTCTGAACCAGAAAGTGAGCTCTCATCAGGCACCTAATTGGCCAGAGCCTTGATCTTGGACTTCCAGCGTCCAGAACTGTGAGAAATAATATATAAACCTTTAGTCTGGTGTTCTGTTAGAGCAGCTCGAGTGAACTAAGACACTTAACAAAGATCCTTAACAAAATCAACTTTGCAAAAATGGTTCCCTGCTAGCCATGTGAGGGAACGTGTCCACGGGTCCTCGGGATGAGGGTGTATGCCTCTTAGGGGCCATTATTTAGCCACTACAGAGGTACATACAGGAAAACATGCCGGTTCTCCCCCCGTGGCTCGCCCACCCCTCTGATCCACTCTCCACTCTCCTCCAGCCCACTGCATGCCCTCAAGGCGGGCCTCCATCTTCAGCTCTGTCTTGGCCCCCCTGCCCTCCGGCTTCCAGTTGGGGTCAGCCATTAAGGGGAGCAGAAGCTCTGAGGACACGCGGTGCTGGCTCCTCCTGTAGTCCCCGTTGTGGGGCCCCTGCCGCTTGGGGCTCAGGTGACATGGATCCCTCTCCTGCCCCTGGACGCCCTGGATTTGTGTGTGAGTTTGTTGGGGCTGCCGTAAGGCTTAGACACCAGAAATGTATTCTTTCATGGTTCTGGAGGTCAGAAGTTCAAAATCATGGTGTCGGCAGGGTTGGTGTCTTCCGAGGGCTGTGAGGCAAGGACCCGTTCCAGGCCCCTGGCCCAGTTGCTGGTGTTGCTGGTCCTTGGTGCGTTCTGTGACCTGTGGATCCCTGGCTCCCCGCTCTGCCTCCTTCGTCATGACGTGTTTATTTTTCGGGTGTGTCTCTCCTCTTCTTATAAGGACACCAGTTATGACTTCATCTTAACTTTATGGCATCTGTAAAGACCCTATTTCTAAATAAAGTCACATTCACAGGTCCCAGGGTAAGGACTTGAACATAACCCCACAGTGTGGGAGCACGGCCCTCCCTGCTTTGGCTAAGCTGGGGTGCTGTCCCATCTTGTCACTTCAAACATGGTCCCTGCATGAAACTCTCTCCAGTAGAGCTGTGCCTGCTGCTTTCTGCTGCGACATTGAGATACAGCATCCTTCCAGGCTTTTCAATCCATTTTTCTCATATACGTACTTTTTGCCAAAATGAGACCATAACGGACGTATAATTTTGTAACTTGTGTTTTTCAGTTATTATTCTCCTCCTTTCCATGTCAAAAACGTTTTCTTTTTTTTTTTTAATCTATTATTTATTTATTTATTTATTTTTGCTTTTTGGTATGTGGGTAGCTCCCTGACTGGGAATCGAACCCAGGCCGCAGCACTGACAGCACCAGCGCCGAAGCCTTAAGCCACTACACCAGCAGGGAACTCCCAAAAACGTTTTCATCCCATCTAATACCCACTCTCCTTTCAAATACCCTCAGTTCCCTGCCCCCCAAAATCACAGCTGCTTTGTCCAAAGCAGAACCCAGTACAGGATCACCCACCAAATCTGGTCTTATGTCTCTTTACAGATGTTTTAAAATACAGAAAGTCCAGTAGACTTGGTTTTTTTATTTGTGTGTATTTGTTTGTTTTTGTTCTGTGACATGAACTCATTGGAGAGACCATGCCAGTTGCCCTATAGAGAATGTCTTGCCTTCTGGAATTTTCTGGTTGGTGCCCTGATGTATCATTTTACAGCTGATTTCTCCTCATTCCCAGGAGTTATGTTGTATAAAGTCACTTGGGACGCTGAATTATCACTGAATCACTGCTTCCAGGGGACACACACACACACACACACACACGCGTGTGTATCCCATGGGTAAAGACAGTCACCTGCCCTGTTTGTTTTTTATCCTCTGCATTTTTGGTAACCTGGAAGTTAGTTCTAAAAGCGTAACGGACAAAAAAGAGTTCATTGTCCACAAAGTACAGGAGGGCCGGCGGAGTAGAGTCCGGCGTCCTTACAGTAATCGCCTCAGCAAAGGCCATCTAGCCGCGCGAGGGCCAGGGGCCCATCACTGTCCCTGTGGCCCAGAGGTGGGGACGCTGCTGCCATGGTTTCTACCTTTATAACTGCCACTCCCACACCCTGACCTGGTGGCCAGGCTCTGAAATGTCCAGTTGAACCACTGCTGTGTCTTTCAACCTTGCGTCTGGCAGACACTGCCGGCGGAAGCTGTGCTTGGGTCCCATCACTTGCTCTCCCAGCTCCCAGCTCCTCTTGCTCCCAGGTACTTCTGGCCACGAGAGCTGACACTGTCCCTCTCCTGCTCACAGCCCTCCCATGGCTCCTCTACAGGGGAACAAATGCCTCGGTGTGGTGTTGGGGGTCTGGACTCCTGGATCTCAAATGTCTGGAACCTAAGTTTAGATACTACATGGGATGTTGTGCACCTAAATTCCCCTGTCCCCCAAGCCTCTGCCCTAATGTCCCCTCTACTCAGAATGCCCTTCTCCATCACCATGGCCACCATTCTGGTCTCCCGGACAACCCCCTCTCAGGTTCCAGTGGCTGATCACCCCTCTCTTTCTTAGAGGTCCAGGAAAAGGAAGGGGAGGTCAAGGGACTGTGCAGCTGAGGACTCATGGCGATGAACTTCCAAGAAGTAGGGAAGGGTCTGGTAGGGAAAGGGAGGTGTGGGGTGGGGGGAAGGACAGGTTGGGTCATGCCCTCCAACCCCCTCCCCCCAGAACGTAACAATGGCCATAGCTGCCTTCACCATCCTTGCCTCCATCTACTTCTTCAACAAGGTAAGCGGGAAGAGGGAAGTTGGTGGGCTGTATCCCCATGTCTTCGGTCCCCACTTTATCACCTTGGCCTCTCCTTCCCATGGATCTGTGTATCACTATGTATCTTCCCTTCTTAGGCTCAGCAATGAGGACGCAGAGGTGTCTGGCAGCCCAATCCAACAGACATGCCTCTGCCCCAACCATGACTCCGGCCTCTGAGACCAAATAAATGTGACCGATTGGCACATACTGCTCCATCTCACCACCCTGGCCACTGCTTGAGTGTCAGGCCTCGAGTTTGAAGGAGGAAGGGCTGGGGGCCCGGGCTCCTGGGTCTGAGGGAGGAGGGGCTGGGGGCCTGGACTCCTGGGTCTGAGGGAGGAGGGGCTGGGGGCCTGGGCTCCTGGGTCTGAGGGAGGA
>PVJL010019317.1:0-14118 GCA_004026885.1 Lyroderma lyra | reverse complement strand
CCTTAGAGAGATGCCAAATTCTTGTTGATAGAAAGGAGTACCTACAAAATGGCACGTTATTCAACCATTTTGCTCGGGGATGTATTTTTTATATGGTATGTATATATTTCTCCTTAATCTTTATGACTTTGCAAACTTCATAATACATATACTGTGAGAATCACATCGGTAGTTACCGGTTAAATAAATTTTGTTTAAGAAACATCGAACCTAAGCAAACCAAAGAAATGACAGCAATAATTCAGCTAAAAGAAGGACACCAAAATACAAAGTAATAGAGTTTGTTATTTCAGGAGTAGCAATTCTAGATAAATGGTTTTTGTAGACACGCTTTTTGTATACATTTGCAGATAAGAAGTCACATGTAAAAATGAAAAGCTCAAAGGCTCTGGCACCAGAGAGACCCAGGTACAACCTCCATGTTCATCATGTACTGGTTGTTTTTCTTGGTCAGGTTACTTCAGCCTGGGGGAGACCAACATGCAAATAGAAATGTGTAATATGTACAGCCTGTGCTCCAATTGGGACACATGCAGGATGCTCCGAGGGCATGGAGAAGGCATCCCTAGCAAGGCTGGGGGTTGTTGGAGAAGTCTCACCTGAGCTTCTGCCGTTGTCAGGGAAATACTGAGAAGGGTGGTAAAACTTGTGCGGTACAGAGTGGCTCTCCCATTCAAAAAATCTCTCTCCATCATCAACCAATACTCTCAGCAATATACTATTAGGATACCTAAAATTGTGATGGCTGTAATAGCTTCTTTTGGGGTATATGAGAGCTGTCCAGAAAATATCCAGCCATGAATACCTCTATTTTTCATGTTACATGGTGGGATACTTTCTGGACAGCCCTGATAAATTTCTCTAAAATGCCTCAGTGAAATACAAACACGTTCAGAGCAGGGTACCACATTCAGTACGGATTCACCTTGCTCTCTCCTCTCCCCCTTGCTGCCTGGAGGCAGGTCAGGGGTTTGGGAAAATGAACGAAGATAAAGAGTTGTGGGGAATAAGCTGAGAGAGGTTTGGTGACAGATTGAGCCCCAGAAAATGGTATTCCTCTGGAGGAGGGAGGGAGTGTTAGTGGGCGCAATGGAGGCTAAGGATAAACTTGGCTGATTTGATTATTTTTCTGAGACCCGGCTAAGTTCCTAAAGGTGGAGACAAATTTTTGGGACAGTGGCCATGCAAGACATTGACAGTTGGAAACCTGAGACAATGAAGGAAGGGTTTTCTTTTACCTATAGCTTTAGTATGCATATTTTATATTAAAACAAACACACACACCCACAAGAGGAGAGTCTCCAAATATGCAAGATGCAGAGAAGTTACTACTACAAAGAAATTAGCTTTCACATGAATAATACATTATATATTTGCCAAAGCCTAAAACCAGGGTTGAATGAGAACTAGAATATGAAGAGAAACCTTTGGGAGACAGTATCGAATCAACCCTAAGGCAGCAGTTTTTAACCACAGTTGTTTTGTTACACCGCCCTGCTGACTGGGTGCTAAGAAATTCCAGGATTTCCATCAGAACTCGCACGCGCAGCAAAGGGCACCAGGGCCACCATGTCTGGCTCAAATATTTTCTTAGACCTCCATCTTAGCCCTTCAGAAGCCAGACGCTCAAGGTTTTGTTCATTTCGGGCATGCTGGCATTTGTGCTTTTAATATGGTAGATTTCTATCATATCTTATTAACATAAATCAGTGACATGAGGAAGACAAGTTTTTGGAGTTATTGTTAATAACTTCACTTGCAAATATAGGTATGCATGTTAGATATATCATGGAACAAAATAATGTCCTCATGTGCTTTACATGTTGAAATTCTATCAGCTATCTGAAATCAAATGTGCAGTAATAAAAGATGATTAAGGAAGTTGTTCGCTTTATATAAAAAGTGATAACATTTAAATAATTGAGAAGGGAAACAGATTGGCAGTTACTAAAATATTAAGAGTGTTTTAATCTGGCAACTTTGGGAAGAATAGTATATTGCATTCAGATATATGTTTGTAGACCTTTAAATAATGCAATAAAGAATAATAGGGAGGAGATGATATAATTTTAAACTATGGGACATTTAGGGTAAACAAAATAACTTGTAAGAACTGCATTTCATTTTTATTTATTTTATTTCATTTAGAGCTTAAGTCTTTCAAGAAAAAAATGTTTCCTCACATTTGTGAGGAAAAAAAAAGCAGATATTAACTCTGCCACCTGAACACTTTAAAAGCAGGAAAATCTTCAAAACTATTAATATTTATAACATTTGAGAAAATCATCTCTGATGCAGACATAATAAAGGCTATAAAGAATGTGAACAAGAAATTTGTAGATGTTGTTTGGCTGAGTAGTTTTGATGATAACCAAACATTCCAAGAAAATCGATGAGCTGTAAGTTTAGCGAATCTGGCAGTGATTTTGAAATCAGCATTTGGTTATTCAGCCTTCTGAAGGTCAAGGCTGAAGCTGATGGGAAGTTTTGGGGAAGTTTGAGGCTAAAGTTGAACAACTTTGCTCCCCCAAATTTGCAGAAAAAAAGAGCTGCCTCAGACACTACCGTAACCTCAGAGTTAGTAATAGTAAGTCATCTGATGAGCATGTGTGCCTGCCACTTAGAGCGACCTTGAAAATGTCTGAAGACAGGGAACCACCGGGGATCCTTCACCCCCAGCTTAAGCATGTTCGTTAAGGCCACTAACAGGAAGGAACACAAATAGGTCCAGGAACACAGAGGCAAAGACCAACTCGTTTTGGAGTAGGTGGTCTCGGTTTACATTGCTGCCAGGAAGGGATGTTCCGGGTGAAACCCAGGGCCTCAGCTTCCACAGTGTGCCTTACCCTACTTCTAACATAAATACGTATTTCCTCAATTGTTCTCCCATTGCTAGTTCTAATGGCTGGAACTCAGGTCATCAAAATCTAACCAGCCAGTAAGTTGGAGATGCTTGTTCCATGATGTCATCGAATCACTTGCGTAAGCTACCCAAATAAACTAAAGTTTGAGAGTTTCTGCTGTTATGAAATGCACTAATTCCAGGCAGTTTGATGAATAAAACAGGAAAAAAGAGCTGGGTGGTAGTGATTGGAATATCCATAATATTTTCAATGAAACTACTGATAAAGGACAAAATTGCAAGTGAGTATTCTAGGTCCAGCTTGATGTAACCGCTTGGCTCTGTGGTTGTAGCCCTCCGATCATGCCATCTTGCATGCATGCACATCAGGGCATCCAGCACCGCTTGGTTCCTTGTCAAGGCAGGCCATTGGCATCTGTGTGAAGCCCATTATTCCCTGGGTGTAACCAGCTCCCAAGTCGCCTGCCCTGACTTCTGACAAATGCTGTGGATGTTGGAGACTGCGAATCTTCAAACGTTTTAAGTGCTGGACGTGACTTTCAGGGGAGCAGTAGCTCTGGTTGTTGGCCTACCTTGGAGCAGAGGCTGGAATGTCTAGGAGGGCAGCTTTTGTTTTCAGGCCACTGTTTATGGAGCTCAGCATGAGTTGAAAAGCAGCACGTAAGGTGGAAACTGACTGATAGCAAGGCTGTCCAATGGTGTTTTCATTCAAAGCAAATCAGCAGGGGTGGAGGTGGCGACTGGGATCCAGGTATGAAGCCATAGGACAAAGAAAAGGTAAAAGAATTTATTCACTCAACAATGTTTCTTTCACCCTCATGTGCTGTGGGTTGACCTAAACGTGCATCACTAAACCTGCACATCTAGCACATACACTTACGTGGTATGGAAGGGTGCAGTAGGAGATTTAGAGCCTGAAGGAGCATTTGTTCTAAATAGCATAATCCCAGCTGCTTTGCATAAGACATCTGAAGCTCCAGGCAGAGCAGCTTGGGGTTAGAAGGTCTTATTCATGGGGTACCTTCAATCGCTTTAGTGTGATTTACAATACCTTCCTTGATCTAGCTCTCACTTAACAATTTAGCCTCGACTACTTCCGTGCCTGTTTTAAAGTGAACATTCTAGCTATAATGAACTCTATTTACTCTATTATGACAATGTCATACTCTTTTTTGCCTCTGGAGCTATGAATCTGCTCTTCGCTCTGTTTTGGCTATTTCTGCCCCATCCCTTCCCTCCAACACGGATACTTATTTTCTAGCTAACTCCTACTTATTCATATTTACAGGTCAGATGTCATTTCGCTTTTGAAATTATTCCCAATTCCCAAGCCCGGTTAATGAGTCTATCCCAAGTACCTCCATGGAACTGTGTACTTACCACTGTTATCACATAAAATACATTGAATTATAATTTCTGGATTATGTTTTATATTGCCTACAAAACCATACCTCATTAAGGACAGGGATTCTGTAAAGTTACTGGTATTTCTCCAGACCTCGGTACAGTGACGGAGCCACGGCAGGTACTTTAAAATCCCTGGAGAATGAGTGAGTGCTCAGCAATCATTTCTGACACAAATAATCTTCAATGAACCAAGTGGAGAGCAAAGAAATGTATTGTCCTGAATCATTCTAAATTAATCAGGTGAAATCATTTATGTATGTATGCATGCATGCACGCATGTATTTTTGTAGCTAAACTCGGAAGGCATGAAGGTTCATTTAGGGGCAACTTGAGGGATTGTTTCAGATGCATCTGGCACTCCAGCAAATTGCATTTTATAAATATGGTTGCATCAATATATATGAGTATATTGAGAATATTAATTCTCCATTAAATCTAAATGTGTGCTTGCAGCTGCTTTGACCAATGGAATATGGCAGAAGGGCTGCTGTATGACTTTCAAGTCTAAGTAGAAATTAGGCAGTATGATCCCATCTTGTTCTCTCTCAGCCTGCCCACTTTTAGAACACAAACACCACGTTGTGTGGAAGCCCAGGCTACATGGTGAGACCATGTGTTATGTGTCCCTGGCCAACAGCCCATAGCTTCCATCTCAGGTGACAGCCGGAATCAGATGCCGGACTTGGGAGCGAACACGCCTTCAGGTGATTCCAGGTGCCAGCCTTTAAACCTTTCAGCTGGGGCCCCAGACGTGCTAGAGTAGAACAAGCTGCCCTGCAGTACCCTATACAAACTCCTGAACCACAGAAGTAAGTGACTGCTGCCTGGAGCCACTGCATTTTCGGGTGATCATTATGCAGCAGCAGATACCAAACAGGCATTGTCCCACCTCTCACATTTGGTGGCTTTCCCCACTGTAGTGAGAACATGCTTTCATCATTTAAAAAATTCAATACATTAGTTTTGTACAAAGGAAGAAGCAATTGAAATGGAGTTCCAAGAAGAGGATAAAAGTTAAAAATGATAATTTTAAAAAATGAAGTGATTGAAAATTAACAATTAAAACATTAAAATAAAACTATCAAGATCAAGAATAAAAGTCAAAGAAAATAAAAGTTTTAAAAACCAGACTAAAATACAATTTAAAATCCACGTTAGGAATAATATAAATAAAATGAATTAGAAATGTTTGAGTGAGAAATCCATTCTTGGTTCCAGGGGTCCTGACCTCTACATCCTGCTTCCTCCCGCCCTTCTCCCCACTTTCCTCCCTTCCTCCCTTCCTTCCACAAGGAACCAATTTTCAAAGAAACCTGCCCTTATAAAATAGAATTAAACATGTGAAAAGATACTCAACTTTACTCAAAGTTAAAGACATTTAAATTAAAATTCCAATTATATAAACACATATACACACATTATGCTCATATATATGCATCTACTAACGAGTCCTCAAAGACACTCTCCATCGCTGCTAGTGTTTTTGATTTGTAGTATGTCCTTTTGATTTTTTTCTAATAGCTCCCATTTCTCTGCTTACTTTACCCATCTATTCCTACATGTTGTCTAGTTTTTAAACTGGAGTCCTTCATTGATTAGTAGTAGTTTTCTTAAATTTTCTGTCAAATCACTTCAACATTACTGCCATATTTGCATCTGCTGTGATGATTGCTTTGCCTGGCAAAAAGTAGGTTTCATCTCCAAGTGGAAAGAGAGAGTGACTGAAAAGCAGAATAAATAAGGATAACAGAAAGATGTATCATGAGGGAGAAGGTGTAAAAACACATACAAATGTATGTTTAGGAAAAAATAGTTAGGACGTGGAAAGAAGGATAAAACGTTGTGATAGGTTGAATAATGGCTCCCAAAGTATCCAGATCCTAATCCCTGGAGCTTGTGAATATTACCTTCTATGTTAAAAGAGACTTTTCAGATGTGATTAAAGTGAAGATGTTGAGAGAGGAATAATTTCAAATTATCGGGGTGGCCCTTAAATGCACTCACCAGTGTCATTGCAAGAGGGAGTCAAAGGGAGATCGGATACAGACAAACAAGGCACTGTGACCCCGGAAGCAAGATTTTATGCTGCTGGTTTTCAAGACGAAAGACGAGCCAGAGCCACAATGTAAGAAATGCAGCTCCAGAAGCTTGGAAAGGCAAGGGAATGGATTTTCCTCTAGATTACAGTCCTACCGACCCCTTGGTTTCAGCCTAGTAACACCAATTTTGTCTTTCGGTCTCCAGGATTGTGAGAATAATTAAGTTATGTTTTAGGCCACCAAAACTTGTGATACTTGGTGACAAAAGTCACAGAAAACTAATACACATGCTAAAGTTCTTAAAAGAGGTCTGGGTTGGCTCTGGCTTCCTGTAATATTGAAGGTCCCCACAGATATGGAAACTCTCTTTGGGGTGGAATTATAGGTGAATGGAGAGCCTGAGGCAGAATACCCTACGTCTGTCTTCTCTGCTTCACCTCGCTGTCTAACAGCTTGCTCTCCTTTACAAATTTACCTGTCAACTAATTAGAGATCATTAGGCAAAAAGAAGTGATTCATGTCTCTTTGGCTATATATAATAGCTTCAAAGTCTCCAAGGTTGAACCTCTTGGCATAACCACAGAACTAAACACTCAGCAAAAATTTAAATAAAATGAAAGTTGTCTTAGATAAATTAGAAAACAATCTTGAATATGAACAACATAGAAAAATATACATTAGAAGGGATGACAAAAACGTGAAAGGCTGAGGACATAACTAGAATATATGAAATGCTCTTAATTTGTTGAACACTTTTTATTGTTAAATTCACTGGGGTGAGCTTGGTTAGTAAAAAGTAGAACTTTTTTTAGAAATTAGAAATTAAAACAGAAGCATCTCCAGGTTGGCCAGATATGTTTTTGAAGTATTTAATTTGTCATGATAGAAAACTACAGAGCGAAAGAAGAAAATTTCAGGAAAAGTTATATTGGTCTAGCACAAACAAGAAAGATTTTGATAAAAATAGATTTTAGGTAACTATGTCATTATCACATAGGGAAATGAGTCCACATATTCCCATGTGTGACATGAAGTAATCTAAAGTTAAAAGGATTGCAAAGATCTGTAACACACATTATCCCAGTAAGTGTAGTCCACCCTTATTTTACTCCACTAAGTGACTAAAAATTATTCATCAAGAATTTAGTCTGGTGGATCACTTAAATTCTTTCTGAAACACTTAGCCTTGCAACCTAAGATCTGCCCCAGTCATATGCAATATTGAGATGGTTGTACATCATTCTTTTGCTTTAATAAATATTCATTGACTAAATACTACATGTTAGACACTACTGGTGTTTCTGTCCCCAAGGAGCTCTATGAATTTGAGGTTATTGTGAACAGTAACATTATTTGATCCATCATCACTTTGAAGCAAATGGGTCAGATTGAAAGGATAATACTGTTGTTAAAGGATGCATCTAAATTAGGCTGCTGAAAACATTTTGTCAATACAATACGTTTCTTGTCTATTTATGTATTCCTTAGTGGTCAGCATTAGGAGTTGTTTTTCATTTTCAAAAGTTTCCTCTCTTGTGTTGATTGAAAATTTAAAAATAACTTAATCATTACAACGTAATGGGGCCGTGTCCTCTGCTCAGTGTTCTGCCTTTTGTATGATATACATCTGTCATGTTTTATAGCCACCGCTTCTGCCAACTCCTACTCTTCCTACTTATTAATTACTCACTTCTACTATATTAGTTGGTTTTTGCTAAAAATCACGAAGTGAGACCAAGATAAAGAATTTGTGTTACATAAAAAATTTTGAAATGGGGACGGTGTGGCCTCATTATGGTAATTAATTTTAATGGTGTCTTATTTTATTTGTTTATTTATTTTTTGGCCTACGTAACTAAAATTGCATATCAAGAAAAACTTTTAATCCACAGAATGTCACAATTGCTGAAGTGACACTATATATGTCAAACTTCATCGTCCCACTTCCCCCGCAGAGTTTCAGTTCCAGGAGCCACATCATCTTGGTGCCTGTGGAGATGGTAGGGACATGGCCAAGGCCAGGCCTTGGAAAGAGGCTCACAGTCAGGCCAGCTTTGTTTCTGGTCCTCTCAGAACCCTGGCCTGGTTCGCTGTTCTTTCAGGAACTGGGCTTCAGTGCTGCTTCTCTGTACTCTTTCTATATCTGAGCATCTTGCCGAGGACTCCAGTTCTTCCATGACCGGAGTTTCCCCTGTTTCTGGTCAGTCTTCTCAGGCAGGTCTGCCATCTTCTCTTACCTCTGAGGCCCAGGCACCAAGACTGGCTGCTAGCTCTTTGGCGTGAAACCTTATTGTGTAATTTCCTTGATCTTCAGGTCCCACCTGGTACCAGAGCCCCCCTGAAGTCTCCTCCCTGGGGCTGTGCACAGGCTGTTCGCAGCACTGATTCTTTGCTGCTCTTGACTTCTCCTTAGAGACAGTGGTGAGAACCTTTCCTCATTACCTAATATCTCCACCCCATTGCCACACCTGAAGCATGACACCAACTTCTAATTTCTATAAATAAAAAGCAGAGGCAATTGAGAAAGAGTTTTCTTCATTGTTTTCTTTATATGGGGCATATTATTTTTATGAAATGCGCGCTTACATTGAACACATTGTATAAGGAAAAAGTGAATGACCCACCTTTTCTCTCCTCTGTTCTCACTCCTTGGAAAAACTAGAGTCAACAGCCTATTGGGGTAATTTTTAACTCTACCTCAGTGCTAGCATTATCTGAGGAGTTCTATAAAAGAAAAGAATACTGCTACCTGGTCCCCACCCAGTGGTGTGCTCTCTGTTTGACCACGGGCTCCGTGGTGGGGGTGGGGGAGTGGCTGGCTCCACCGTCCACTGGTCCCCGCTCTCCTGTCCCACCTCCTCATCAGTGAATCTCGGAGGATAAATCCGAGGAAATCTGTCTCACACAGAGCCCTCATACGGTAGTGTTGGTCTCCTGGGTTTGTACCCTTCTCTATCACTTTATATCTATGTAACTTTAGGAAACTCATTATGCCTCAGTTTTCTCCTGCTATTATATAATATGGTGATATTAATTGTCCCCACCTCATAGGGGAATTACGAACAGTAAGTGAGTTTACGTGAGGCCCTTAGATGAACACTGGGCATGTTAGCTCTTATGGGACTCCCTTAGCTCAGTTTCTTCCTCTTAACGGGGACTTTTGGAGAACCCTATCCCAATCTGAATCGCAATTTTTTGGGTATATTGGGTTTTCTCCAAGCAGTTCAAGGGTCAGTGTTGGAAAGAATTTAAGATGAGCCTCGTTTGTAAATTTAGGCTGAGGACAAATAAGAATTTTAATTAAAATGACAACGAAAATTCATAGAACATTCTATTTCATTTCTTGCCCCAGGCAGGGGCAAAGAGGTTAGAGAATGTTTGATCAGCTTGAAACATTGCCGGTCGACTTAACCCCAATGCTGTGAACTTGGGTTAAAAATGTATGCTGCTTTGGCAGTGCACATCACATAAAGGCAGGCTCCTCTGAAGAAGCTCGCCTGCAAGGAGCAAGGACAGGCTTGGTCTTTGATGAACACTGAAAGCAGAAATCAGTCCCTTGGAATGAATTTCTGAAGAGGAGCTGTAGGGTTCAGATCCACTGCTCATATCATTAAAAAGCTCACTCTTTTAAGGATACCCCATTCACTGTAAATCACAGAAATTTAGAGCCAGAAGGCATTTTAGAGATCATTCCTTATTCACCTGAAAGAGAAGGACTTGTTGCTAAGTTGGTCTGAGGTTTAATAAGCCAGTTTTGAAGAAGCCCCTGGCATTTTCTCAAATATTCTTTGGCTTTCAGTTCTCCCCTCCCTCCACGGAGCCATCCGAATAGAATTTTAAACATTTGCGGCAAGTCCCCATTAACCACACTTGTAACAAAAGGAGACTTACTAAATAAGAAATTAAAAAAGAAAAAACAGAAGGTGAGTCCTAAATAATGATATTGGACCAGCTTGGAAATAGGTCCTTTTGCAGCAATGCCATCTTTGGAATTACGTGTAGGATTCCCCACCAAAGCAGTTTGTGACCAGCGTTGTGATCATGAAAGACCCATCCTGTATCCACGACTCTCATTCCCACCGCTCTTTGGATGGGAAAACTGTTCACGATGGAAGAAACGAGATACCAGTGAGATACAATCACCATGTGGGCTGCCCCGCAGAGGAGCAGTTGTGCTCCCAGCTTTGGATGGTTTCCTCTGGGTTTCAGAAATCTGCAACTTGATCTTTCACAAGGGTTTTGAAATTCCACACATGCCATGAAATATCAAGGAGGGAAGGGAAGAGAGCAAGCATTTTTTTAAAATTCTGATGTCACACAGGACACTGCAAGTCGTGATTTTCATGTGTTCGCCCATGAAACCTCATGACAGTGGTATAGGTTGGGTTTTATCATGTGTTAACATTCTAAGGTTAATGCTTAGTCAAGATGTTTTGCTCAGCTGGACCTGACCCCAAACCTCCTGGCCAGTGTTATTAGACCCATGTTCCTTATGGAGATTCAGGGGGATGCAGCATGGCTATAAGGAGTTTTAGACTTCAGGTGCATAAGGCTTTGCTGTGTTTGCTTTGTCTGTTTTGTTATAAGTTCCTTTGTGAGTAAAAGCACTTTTACATCGATCACCAAGCATTGTCCTCTGTTGCACCCAGGAGTGCTCTGGGTCTTCAATAACCAGAAAGATTGCAATATTAAATTATGATTACATTATTATAGGCCCTCTCAGACTTTCAATAACTAGATTTTTTAATGCTTTATTGATGGGAAATTAAACAGGACTTAACCGTACTGTCCTATGTGAGAACTTAGTAGTTGCTAAATAAACTTTAGTTTTCTTCTCTTTTATGCAGCTCTGGGGATGGAACAAGCAAGAGAACCTGTGAGAAGGATAGATGGTGAAGTAGGTGATGTGTTCTGGAGCTTTGAGTATATGTGGAGGTTAACTGCAAGGAAAATGGTACCATTAGTATTAAATGGAATCAAGTGTGCTAATCAGACTTGGTACCATCATTTAAGCATCATTTATATCATTGTCTTTATGAAGAAATTCACTGAATTCTAAATAATTTAAAGAAAACGTTTGAATCGAGACGAGTCTATATTTTGTCTGAACTGCGTAGGACTCAAAGCATTTCAGGTTATAAATATGTTAAAGTTACTCAAGATGTTAAGGTTTTCTGAGGAAAGGCTGAACAATTTTTCTTTCCACATTCATTATTTATATTCATGAGGCAATATTTTCATGGCACAAATTTACAAGAAATATTATCACGATAAATAATTACTAAGGTTTCAGCTGGGAAGCATATTACAAGGAAATAGACCAGATGACATTTGAAAGCACTACGTCTTGTGTGAGGAGCAGGTCTGCAGAAATTGCCCTTAGATGATACCCACTCTTAAGCTCTTGCTTAGAAAACATGCAGAGATTCCTTTCACTTTCATAAAAGGCATGAGATAACCAGACAAAAACCTGAAACAGGTAGGAAAAAATTAGTTTCTTCCACAGAAAGGAGCCAGGTTGTGTGTTCTGCAGGTGAGGCCGAAAGAGGAAGCCTGGCCTCGGCAGGTTCCACAGCCGAGCCCCCGCTTCACAGAGAAGCTCGGAAACACGCTGGGGGAAAGAGTCCCCTGACATCCTTTGAAGCTGCAGAAATTTCTTCAAAGTATTGTGAGGCTTAAAACCTCCTTCTTTCAAGTGCCTGCTGGAAGATTGGGACTGATTGAACCCAGAAGGAACCAGAGCCCATATCTTTTTTTGTCTCCATTCACTTCTCTAGACAGAATTCTTGGTGATCTAAGTGTGGGTTGAAGTGGCCAAATGTGGCATCTGGATGATGAGAAAACTATTGTTGTCCTTTTGGGTGATTAAGACGTGGGAAAGAAGCTATTAGAGGCTTTAAAACCAAGCCAAGCCAAGCCAAACCAAACCAAACCAAACTAAATTCAAAACAAAACTCCAACAATAACTCCCAAAAAGGAAACAATCAACCCGCTGACCTTGGAGAATCTTGTGACAATCTACCCAGTGACACTTTGCTATTTTGCCTTCTCTTTATAGCCTTTGACTCTTTTTATTGTCTCTTTTATCTCTTTTTGGCACAGATTTCATATTCTTGAGTTGGCGATCTCTTACGCTGATGTCTAATTTGTGCTAATGTCAGTCACTGTGTGTGTGTGTGTGTGTGTGTGTGTGTGTGTGTGTGTGTGTGTGTGTAGGCGGGCGGAGAGATGCTTTGGGGTTCTTCCAATTTATTAATGATACTAATTCCAGACTCTAAAGCTAATTCTGGCCACCAAATGAGTGCTTAGAAATGAAAGGGAGGAATTATAATCTGTAAGAACTGGAGAAGTGCTGGGAATAGCCAGGCAGAAGAGGCCTTAGGGTAGGCAAAGAAGCTGGACACTGGGTTAAGCACATATATGCGTATTTCAAAGAGCCCCCAAGTGAGTGGACTGAGCCTGGTGAAAGGGATAGAAGTGGGCTGGAGTTAGAAGGAGAATTCGAACACCTTGGGATGTTCAAGAAGGGAAGACCTAACTCAAGAAGTGTCGGCTTTGCTAGGGCCAATGATAGCCACAACCAAAGAGTCTTCTAAGCAACATTTTCCTCTACAGGTTATTTTTCCTCTTGGATTCTAACCTCTCATCTATATGTGACCCATGTATTTTACTCCATATATTCATTTTAGGAACGACTTAGAAGTTTTCGTTGTGTGATAATACCTCTATTACGCAGCATGAACCACCTTGTAATTTGGTTACTAATAACTCTTTCCCATTGAGGATTGTGTGCTCCCAGGGGATAAGCCTTGTCCCATTTGTCTGTGATGGTCCATTGCCTGCAACACACTGGACACTGAAATATTTGTTGAAATAAAATGTCACATGGGTGTGAGGGTGTAGATGAAATTGAACTACAATCACTGAAAGGAAAACCCAGACCTTGGCTAAAGATAAAAAGAGATTATGCTATGATATTTCACATCTCTTTTACAAAACGTGATATGATTTTACTTACCTTATGAACTTTGTGATTTCCTTAGACTATAACTGAATACTCTTCCTTTATTTAAGGTTAGCTTGTAATACAATCACAACATTGAAATGTAGTTGGGCAAGTTGACAAGGGCTATAAAGGAAAGTTCCAAAGCATTTATGTAACAACTTTTCAGACATGAATGCCAAATGTTTAGAAACAGGTGGTACCCTGCAGGTGACAAAAAAGTGTAATAAAAAAATCAAAATCCTAGCGGGGGAAACGGTCTACAGGAAGAAGAAAAGTAAAAGGCAAGTCAGAATTAGTAAAACTTCTAGGGAGAGCTGATCTTATTCTAATTGGAAGATCTTGAAATTTCTTTTGTTGGTAAAAGCACTTCGGCACATTATCTAATGAAATAGAGACATTGTGTACAGTTCTCAGTGACTATCTAATGATAGACTTAGTAAAATCATGGCAATAATTTAGCTATTGTGACTAAAGCATTCATCTTTTCTTGTCACAGTTTAAGAATATAATTCAGGCACTTCCTTCTCTGAGAAAAATACAATAGTATTTAAAAATTTAAACCTAATATTGATGAAAAGATATTTATTTGTGTTAAAAAGAATTCATTTCAGAGTTTCTTTAAATAGCAAGTAAGAAAAAAGAAATCTCCTTTGGGTACTTAAAGTAGAATTCTATTGTATACATTTTCAGAAAGATCTTAATTCAGGCTTGCAAAAATTCTACAAGTGTGTGCTTGCTTCTTATTCAATGGATTTATATTAATACTGAGGTAGAGTTATGGAGAGGAACAATTAATTAGTAGT
>PVJL010019316.1:0-14138 GCA_004026885.1 Lyroderma lyra | reverse complement strand
CAGGGCACTTTGGTTGTTTCCATGTTTTGGCCACTGTGAACAGTGCTGCGATGAACATTGGGGTACATAAGTCTTTGTGGACAAAGGTTTTCAAGTTCTTTGGGTAGATCCCCAGAAGGGGGATTGCTGGGTCAAATGGTAGCTCCATTCCCAATTTTCTGAGGAACCTCCACACTGCCTTCCACAGTGGTTGTACCAGTTTGCACTCCCACCAGCAGTGTACCAGGGTTCCTTTTTGGAGAAATTTTTAATGGTTCTGAATATATCGAACCAGCCACAACATTTCTTTAAAGCAAAACCTAATGTAGAACAAGGCCTTAACTCTTCTTCAGTTCAGTGAAGGCTGAGAGAAAAACCTGCAGAAGTAAAGCTTGAAGCTTTCAGCGATTAGTTCATGAGGTTTAAGGAAAGAAGCCATCACTATAACATAAACTGCAAGGTAAAGCAGCAAGTGCTGATACAGAAGCTGCAACAAGTTATGTAGAAGATCCAATTCAGATAATTAATGGTCAAAACACTACATGATAGATTTTTCAATATAAACAAAATAGCTTTATACTGGAAGAAGATGCCATCTAGGACTTTCCTGGCTACAGAGAAGTCAATGCCTGGCTTCAAAGTTTCAAAAGACAGCTGACTCACTTGTTAGGGGCTAATACAGCTGGTGATTTTAAATTGAAACCAACGCTCATTCACCATTCTGAAAATCCTAGGGCTGTATCTATTCTGCCTGTGCTGTGGAAATGGAACAAAAAAGTCTTAATGACAGCACATTTGTTTACAGTGCGGTTTACTGACCATTTTAAGCCCACTGTGGAGACCAACTGTCCCCCTAAAAAAGATTTCTTTCACAATACTACTCATTGACAATGTACCTGGGCACACATGAGCCTTGCCAGGAGTTTGGAAGTTGATTCTCACCTTCATGGGTGACTTCAAGGGGTTTAAGACTTCAGTGAGGGAACTGCAGATGTGAAAATAGTAAGATATCCAGAATTAGAAGTGGAACCTGAAGATATGACTAAATTGCTGCAATCTCATGATACATTTTAATGCATGAGGAGTTGCTTCTTAAGAATGAGCAAAGAATATGGTTTCTTGAGGTATAATCTACTTCTCATGAAGATTGGGAAGATTGTTGAAATGACAGCAAGGAATTTAGAATATTACATAAACTTAGTTGATGAAGCAGTGAGAGGGTTTGAAAAGATTGACTCTAATCTTTCAAAATTAGAGTCACAGTTTGATAACACTGTGAATAAAGTGTTATCAAACATCATTGCATGCTACAGAGAAATCGTTCATGAAAGGAAGAGTCAATTGATACAGCAAACTTCATCATTATCTTATTTTAAGAAATTATCAGAGTAACCTAAAACTTCAGGAACCACCACTCAAATCAATCAGCAACCATCAATATCTAGGCGAGACCCTCCACCAGCAAAACGATTACAACTCTCTGAAGACTCAAATAGTGGTTAGCATTTTTTAGCAATAAAGTATTTTTAATAAGGTATGCATTTTCTTTTGTTAGACATAATGTTACTGCGCACTTAATAGACTACAGTGCAGTGTAAACATACTTCTATGTGCATTGGTAAATGAAAATTTCATTTGACTCACATTATTGCAATATTAGCTTTGTGCAGTGACCTGGAACCAAACCCAGAGTAACTTCAATGTATACATGCACTTGTTCAAGCAAAAATGTTCTGCCTTCTTTTATTTCTGCCTTCCCATATTCCTGCCTTAAAGTGGTGAAGAAGCATTCTTCATATGTTCTCTGCTTGTAACTTTATTTTGATACATTTCTTTAACTGCAACTTACATTTTCCCTTATGAAGGCATGGCAAAGTTTCAAAAGTCTTGACCATTTGTTTATTTTAGTCATTATTTTATTTATAGGCCATTACAAGTATTTCTAACATTGTGGTTTTGAAAAATCTGCAAGTTGGCTATTTTATTCTTTTCTGTTTTCTTTTTTTCTGAAATAAAATGTTAGGAAAGGAAAATAGGCCAAAAATAGCTTACAGTTTTTAATGTTTTAGGTCATCTGTTTCTTTTACTTAATACATTTTATGTGCCTAAGTCTTAGAGCTACTTCAACTTCCATATGCAAACTCCTTTTGTAAGTATCAGTTCTCTTAAGAATGATCATATTTTTCATTTGCTCTCTTCTTCATGATAGTTTTCTCCTTTTTCATGTCTATTCTAATTAGTAACTCTTCATGACTTCTAAAGCTCATTATTATGTACTGGAATTTTTGAATTTTACCAATTATGTTTTTTAGATGATTTATTTATTTTAAAATTCTGTGAGATTTTTGCTTCCCCTCTAATGTCCACCCATGGCGTTGTCGTATATATGTTCTTTTCACTCTGATTCTTTGTATTGTTTGTATGTTTCAGCAGCTCTTACCTATCTGATTCAGAATCTTTCCAAAACAGAGGTGCCATTTTCAATACTTTGTTAATTTTTCTACCTATTTATCTTTTAATGATAGAAATATTACTATGAAGCCCTATAAGTATAGGTATGCACAAAAGGTTTCTTTTAAAAATTTGATTGCATAGATTGGGGAAGAAAAAATAATTTAATAGTATCAAATACATTATTTACTAATTGTCGAATTTTAAAAAATATGCATCGTTTACATCATCTAGAATTGTTTCAGTAATATTGTGCTATGATCTAATTTTAATATCATTTGAAATATATATAAGAAAATATACCAACAAAAGATAAGATCCTTTTGTTTATAATCCCAAAACTAAGGGACATACATTCCTCTTAGAAGAATTTCCTGCTTTTGATAACAAAAGTTGGAACTGGCTCTCAGAGAAAGTGCCAAAGTGTCTTGTCCATCTTGTGATATCTTGAAAATTGGATGACCCCACAATGTCTCTAGAGCAATCAACTCATTTAATAATTCCCTATTAGAAAAATTGAATTCCAAGGGAATTTCTATTTACAACATTAATTACAAGCTACTGAAATGATAGGACTAGTATATGAATGACTCTCTGGAATGGGAAAATAAAGAATATAAATATAGCTGTCGACAGGTGCTTATTCTTTGCTGCTGTGCCTCAAATTAAAATGTTTCTCATTAAGTACTTGTACATTGAAGCATAAATTTGTTTATTTACCAAAAGTTCAGAAATTGCATAACATCTCTGATTAAATGGGGAATTGTAGTTATGTGATCAGCATAAGATCTGATACTTATCCTTTTAAGACATGTTAGGACAGTGGTTTTGAAACATGTTAACTCTAACATATTAAAAAAAACACCTTTATGTCATAACACTGCACACACATACACACACACACACACACTCCCAAAATGTATGCTGTTTAAGCATAGAACCAATGATAAAATTTATTATTTCTCATCTTGTCTATTTCATTGAAAATAATTATAATGATTCTTACCAAATTTATTTTGTTTCCCATAATGAGTGACAAACAACAAATTAAAACACTACCCCTAAAAGGAGCCAAGGCCACAGTAATTAGACTTAAACCCATTTACCAAAATGAAAATCTATGAAGTCAAAAATTCTTATATTCAAATAGAAGTTTCGTTACTAGATTGGGATAAGACCTAGAACAGATGAAAGACAAGACTGTCTCAGGTTTGTGTTATTTACCTCTAGGTTTATTCAAGAGTATTTCTATTGCCTTTGTATTTTTTTTTCCAGAATCTAAAACTCATTACATTCAACAATTCAGCCAGGTTCCTCTGTATAGAATTAATTCTCTCAACATGTTCACCTGAGATGCTCCAGGATCTTTTCCTTAGAACCAGAAAAAAAATGTGTATTGATGACACATATTCTGTTTTTAGTAGTTAAGCTGTCTGGGTTGTGGGGGATGTCACAGTGTGGAAGTTTGGTTTCTGGTGATTTTTCTCTGACTGTGCTTAACTGGAAGTATTCTACTGAGACCAGAGAAAGTTCACTTATGACTTTATTTATGTCACCGGATCAGAGTGAACTACAAAAATTGGGCTAGAGAAAAGTTACTTGCTGTTCAGTGGTGTATTTCCTTATTCTACACACAGTTTCTGTTGATCTACAGTTGCAAAATTGTGTAAGGATGTTACTTCCTCTGTGACATTCCCAGCCTAACTGTGGCTAAGGACATCTTCCTTCACAGTGGTTTCTGGATGTGAAATAAATTGTAACACATGTATTTACTTTTTATCTTCTCAACTTACCTCCACCAAGATAATTCTTGGGAACACAACCTTCAAATGGCCATCCGTGTATCTACCCTCATCAGTAAGTGAAGATAACAATCCAAGCTTTTAACAAATCCAGTCTAAAACCTAATAATGCAACTAAGTAATAAGTACAAGGATGGTATTCAGATTGTTGACCTCCCTTTTCTATGCATTCCATTGTGCACACACACATACATACATGATAAATTAGTATATCAAAATTATGGAGTGAGGTAAAACTCTTTTCTAATTTTAGAATAGATTATATTTTTCAAATCAATTTGGGGTTTCTGTTCTGTTAGTGACTTTGAGTGTTGTGGTATTATGAAAATGTATAGATTTGCTCTCTCTTTCTCAGGAAGTTTAGGTTATTTAACCTCACCTAAAATTATCATTGTATTTTCAACTTCAAAGTTTAAAATTGCTGTTTGAATCATTCATTGTATTTGTTCAGCTCATCCATAGATACTTTATTTTTTATAGTTTAATGTCCATCTATCCATTAATTTGAATAAAAATCATTTTATTTAAAATTATTTTCTTTAAGATGTATCCTCTTCTTTTTAATATAGAGAATATGAATTGCTTATTAAAATCATAAAATACTACCTACGTTTTATATACCTCTAGATTTTTAATCATTTTGTAATTGTAAGATTACAGGGTTATTTCCAATTTAGTCCGTAATTAATGCAAATAAACACTAATATACTTTGTTTTCTTAGATTATTTTCTTGGAAATAATAGAAGTGATATTGATATTGAAGCAACTTTTACATTTTCAAGACTGTTTTCCAGAGTATTTTTAGCAGTATTAAAATAATAATACCATAATACATAATGCATGCTGATAATATATATATATATATATATATATATATATATATATATATATATATATAATATCAAAAATATATATATAATATATTATATATATATATATATAATATCAAAAATTCAAGGAATTTTATAGAGATTATCTTTTGAGAAATATGAAAACATCTTGGAGATGGTAAGTATAGTCTCTGGGTGATCTGTATTAGATAATAATTTTAGTAATTTAAAGGGAAAATGATCACAGCACAGCCTCAATGAGTGGCCATTGGATAGGAGATGAGTTGAGGAGAAACTCACTGACCTTCCACTTAATTATTATTTTTTTGTTAAAAAACAGTAGACACTTTCGTCTCAAGAATATTTTTTTTAATATGTTGGAAACATCTTGGTACATTTATGTTTAAAAATAGCTCTACTGAGATATAATTTAAGATTGGAAATCATTGACAAAGAAAGTATACCTTTAAAAGGTAACAGTTCTAGCTGTTCCATTTACAAGGTTAGTGGCAGGATGCCTGAAGTACAGGACTCAGAGAATGAAAAGTACCGCTCCCACATGTCTGAAGCAGTGGAGAAGGGAAGTAAAAGACAATTGAGCAAATTGCTGGAGAGTCCTTTGATTAAAGAATAAATGCAAGTGGGGGATAAAAGGGCCTTATGGTCTGTTTTGGGGTTACTTTTATGACCACAGTGGACACAAAAGTATTGGAAAATGACATTTTCCTCATATAAAAGTTTCTTAACAAGTGGGATACGAGGTAGCCTGAGCAAGAAATTCACAAAGAAAATGTTATGTGCTAAGAAGGCACTTAAATTCTTCTCATTATTTATACATGAAATTAAAGACTTCCCCTAACAGAGAAAAGGAGATGCGGGGGGAATACTTGTAAGTCTTTAATTGACAAATCTGAAAATAACTTGGAATTAAAACTCAGAGGGTGTATAGGTATTCCCTTCAGAGCTATAATTGGTAGAAATACTTAAAGTAAATTCTTCTTTAGACTCAGTTTAGACCAGAGTTACGTTTATTAATAACACTTAAATTTGGTATTAAAAAGATAACCAACCGTGAATAGTTTATCAAATCTTTCTTTCTAATGTATCAATTATTAAAAAGTGCATGCAGAGTCAGTATTTAGTGATTATCAATTCTACTAATTTAATAATGTTATATATTGAATTATGTATCCCCAAAATTCACATGTTGAAGTCCTAACCGCCAGTACATCTGACATCATTTAAAGATAAGACCTTTAAAATGGTAATTGAAGCCATTACTCGAGCCCTTATCTGATCTGATTGGTTTCCTTATAAGAAGAAATTGATATACACAAAGAGACTCTAGAACAGCACATGCAAATGGGAAAGACCATGTGAAGGCTCAGAGAGGAGACCATCTACAATCCAAGGAGAGAGAGGCCTTTGACTACACCAAACCTGCCAACACTTTGATGCAACATAAGAAAAATAAAAAGTATTTTATTGAGTACTTCTTTCCCCACATTGCAATTGCTGCTGGCTTCATTCCCATTCTTCCAATCTCTTCAGTTTGAAACTAGAGAGTCATCATTTACTCATTATTTTCCTTCAATTGCTACATCTTTTCAACTTCTGAAATTTATATCTCATGCCCTTTTCTTCTTCATCTTCACTCTCCCAATTTTATCCTGAGATTCTTATCTCTTCACAGTCAGACTACAACAAGGGCCTCCTCATTTACTCCTTCATCTTGGGACTCTGATCTTTTCAATACTTCCTGTTTACTGCCAGATTAATCTTAGGAGAGTATCTATTTAGTTATGTCACCTACCTTTTCAAAGTTTGCAAAGCTCTCTATTTCTTATTTTTAAATTTTATTTTAGTATTATATGTATTTAATGTATACTACATGATGGTTTGTTATATACATGCATAGTTACATGATTCCTATGATCAAACTAATTGATATATTCAATTCACATCATTACCATTTTTGTATGTGGGTGGTGAGCACCTGAAATCTATAGACTTAACGAATTTTCAGGATTCAATATGGCATTATTCACTATGGTCATCATGCTGCATATTAGATCTCTAGACTTATTTATTTTCCATAACTGCAACATTTTATTCTTTGACCAACATCTCCCCATTTTCTACACTTTCCTGCCCCTGGTAACCACCTTTTTACTCTCTGCTTCTGTGAATTAAACTTTTTAAGATTCCATTATAAAAGTGAAATCATGCCATACTGTTTTCTTTCTGGGTCTGGCTTATTACACCTAAAATAATCTCTATCCTCCAAGTTTGTATATACCCTAAGAAAATGAAACACAATGATAAATGACAGATAGATAGATACAAACATAAATAGAGGGAAAGATATAGTCCACCATTTAAAATAAGGATAAGAGGAGTTCCCTGATGGTGTAGTGGCTTAAGGCTTCGGCACTGGCGCTGTCAGTGCTGCGGCCTGGGTTTGATTCCCAGCCAGGGAGCTACCCCCATACCAAAATAAATAAATAAGTAAATAAAACAAGGAGAGTAGATCCTACCATTTGTGACAACTTGAATGTATCCTCTTTTTCAAAGTCTAAAACCTCACAGTATCTGGACTACAACTGCTCCAGCTGGCACTCACTCATTCTTGATTGCATGTCTACGTTCTCATAGTTGGCCTTGGCCTGGAATTATTTCCCATTGTGTTCTACCAAATCACACTAATTCATCAGATCTACCTTCTAATAGTTCCCCTTATATTTCCCTTTGATAACATGTGCTGAGTTTTCCCTTTTCTCACCTTCATTACCACTTTTTGATGGTATCAAATGGTTTGGCACAAATCTATACGGTTTCAAATTGTTTGTTGACGCGTGCGTGGTTCACTGAGTTTAGAACATCAAGTTAGGAAGAAAATGTGACAAAAACAAGTCTAGCTTTTTTATTCCACAATTAAGAATCCTTGACTTGCCACGTTTAATATTTGAAAGCTTCTTGAAGATAAGATGAATGTTGTATTAATATCATGTTGTATCTGTCCCCTCCACCTGTGCATATAATCATAATCTGGAGCTGAGAATCCACTGAGTACTAATTAATTCTGACATTCGAACTGATTAAGTGACTGGCTAAGTTGTATCTTAGAAACTAAATTGTAAGCCTTTCAATGGCACAATTGGTCATGCTTGATAATTCTTCTGTACTCTTGAGTTAAGGATAGATGAGGAACTAGTGTTGCTTGACTTCATATAATTCTTTACTTATGTAAAATGTATGTATTATATATTTATATATGTATGTATATTATATACATATAATAAACATAAGTATTTTCCCATATTACCGATATGAACACTAGACATTTAAATGGTTGGTAAGTGGTGAAGCTACCTTTTCAGCTAGGTCAATATCAGAGACTCTCCAAGCAACTTTCATGTTCTACATCCTCTTATATACTTAGTAGCAGTGGCTAAATAACTAGGTGTACTTCAACTAGGTTAATTTTATTGCTTGTATTTAAGTTCTGTGTGATACCAAAGCAATTTCATTGGATGAATTTTGTGATGAAAGCTATTCTAATATGAATCCAAGTAAAGCATATACTGAGCAAATATTAAGTGCTGTCTATAATGCAGGCACGAAGCATGTGCTAAAAAATAAAATAATTCTCAGATGTAGATTTTATACACATGTGGCATATTCCTTGCTCTTACACGAAACACACAAGATGTTTGGTAGTATTGTGTCAGCTCTTTGAAGAGAGGCATTCCCAAAGAGGTTCTAAACAAAGTACCCCAATATGGTACAGCAATAGTGGCAGAGATTTGATACAAGTAAGTGAGTTCCTGTATTACCAAAATGTCAAGAGACTTCTCTATTGTAAAGAAAAGAGAAAGGGAAAGAGGGAAAAGGAAAGGACTTTTTATATGCAACTCTGATGTCCTAAATCCATAGTGAGAGACTTACTTACTGTTTTTTATGGCTTAGCTTTTAGTGTACAAAATACCTAGTACACTTTTCATGTTAGTTTGTACAATTTTAGTACATTTTTTGGGTAAAATTTAATTTGTATCAGTGATCACATTTAGTAGCTGGTTTATTTATGCAGTTTTCATGATTACCAATCCAGTGTCCTCTGATTTACATAGGCATGTTGACTAGATTGGACTGGGTGAGAGATTAGAACAGTCACTGTTGCTTCCACCTTGTACTTTATACTTTTACAGAAATCTCATACCAAATGTTAAATAGATAACTTGTAGTAATAGTTGTCACTTACATGATGTTTACTATGTGCCTGACACCGCTGTACATAATCTGCACCTATAAAATTCTTCAAAAAGCATTAAAGCTTATAACAAATGTGCTAATATTGTTTTTATTTTATAGATGAGGTTAGCTGATCCAAGATGACTCAACCAGAAAATGGCAGTGCCAACATTTGAACACAGTCTGCTTTGACATCGATGTTCATAATCACCATGTTATTCTCACTCTCAAGAGCTTGACAAAAAGTGAAAATGGGTATCTTTTTGGCTACTTACCTTATTTTTGACACCATGACTTTTGAACTTGATACATTGTGACAGTATGGCTCACTCATATTTTTCCCAGAGTGATGGGGAAAAAATGACAGAGAATGCTTTGATAGTCTAGCACAAATAAGGAGCTAAGCAATCACCAGTAAATGTCACATTTGAGATGTGATATGGGTAAATTGTTGGAAAATAGATTTGATAACTGCTGTACAAGCATAGAAAGGGAGATGGACAAATATGTGAGCATTTATAAGATGTATTTTTCTTCTTTTACTTTTTCTTATAGTCCATTTGGTTTCTTCAATGTATTGTTTAACTCATTATGCATCAACGTGTTTATTTCCTCACAAAAAGATTGTTCTATTTTCTGGTGATGGTAGACATTACATTATTAATTAATTTATTTATTTTTACCATCATAAAAACACCAATGTTCATTAAGCTCAAGATTAGAATTCAGATATTTGGTAATCAAACATTTAAACTGAAACTTGAAAGATAATAGGATTTCCCAAGTGAAAGTAAGGTGAAAGGGTGGCAAATGTTTAAGGTTGGGGAAACAGAATGTGTAAATATCTAGAGATGAGAAATAAATCATTATATTTGGAAGGTGGAATTAGAAGTGAAAATAGAAGTACATGAGACTAAAGATAAGCATGAACACAGGGCCCTGAAAGTTTTTATTAGGGAATGATACTTAGTCCTAAATACAATGAAAAACTGTTGAAGGGATTTGAGAGAACAATGATCTGGAAACAATACTACCAATAATGATTCCATGTTTGTTATGGAAAATTATTTCAAATGAGGTAAGTGTGAATTTAGCAAGATTAAAAAGGAGGGTCTTCTAGAAATCTATATTAAATGATGATGATCAGGACAATAACTTAGCATTTAGAATAAAGGGCAACAGAACCTTTAGAGATTGATAGAGGAAGACAATGAAATTTTATACTGGATTGCATGTGTCAGTAAGAAAGAGGAAACTGTAATGTGTTGCACTCTGACTTGTTAACTGTGTGTCGGTGACACCATTCATTGAAACTGGGAATACTGAAGGGAAAGCTTGTTTAAAAATGTTAAATTTAGGATGTTTATGGAGATGTTCAACATATGCTGCAGTGAACACAGAAAGAAATGAGTGAATACATCGGTGTTGATATGTAGCCTTCTGAATATTTAATATGGGATAACGTTAGTAAATACGGTTACCAAAGGAGGGGAGTCCAGCAAAGAGCAAGGTTGATACCCCAAGGAAATCAGTTTTAAAAGAGAAATCAATGAACAGCTATTTTCTATGGAGGTTGAAAAGTAATAGCCTAAGAGGGAGGATGAAAAGAAGGAGCCTAGAACAGAAGCCAAGAAATGTGTTTTAGAGGTAAATCGTATATTCACAGGAGAAAAAATGCAACAGTTTAGTTGATTTGGTAATGCTAATTTGATGTGTCTTCTCTAGTTCATAGTGTCTTACGTAGGAGAAATCCAAATGCATTTTTGATGTTGTAAAATATGAGTGTGTTTTGTTTCATTTTTGTTATATTTATTTATTTATTTATGCTCTAGTATCTGTTTAGACCCAAACCAACACCTGGTACTTCATTTATAAGTAAATATCTTTACAACTTGAACTTTGAAACACACAATTAAATTCTAGAAAATTAAAAGATGAAGTAATTGAGAAAAGTATGTAAAGAATTTAATTTTCTTCTTTCCCTTTACACATGCAATGTATATTCTTGCTTTCAAGTATGGGATCAAAGATTGCGACTTTCTCAGCTGAACATTTCACCTAAAGAAAGATTTTCTTGAACACTGAAGCTTTGGCTAAGTTTCTAACTTCAACTCTCCAGTAGCAACCTGTACTGCAATCTTTCAGAATCATCTTCATTTTTATTTCCTTTTACTAGGCTTTAAAGTTATAAGGCATGAAAGCTCAATAACTATGAGACTAAATTTTCACGTATATGTATTCTAAAACTGAGGGACCTATGTGCTCCTTCTGATCTATAAGGGAAAAAAGTGCACTTTTGCTCAACAAGAATTCTGCTGTGAACAAACAAGTTGAATGAAAAAAAATGAGGATTTTTCTTCATTCTTTACAAGCAAAGTAACAGCATGGGGCCAGGCCATATAGGCTTCACCTGGTGTGTCCTTTCCATTCCTTTGGAAAAGTAACAAAAATCATTGTGGGATTGCCCCTCTAGGTGGTTATACAATCATTTCCTTAACTGCAACTCGTAATTTCTTCTTATCCAGTACAGAATTCTTGTAAATTTTTTCTCAGAGGAAGTTTCTATGATTTAAGATTTACTTATCCCTTCTTCTATTCAGGAGTTGAAAATTGTGAGAATTTCAAGGTACGTGATCTTCCCACTTCTAACCCTACTGTTACTGTTCCCTCTAAACTGTGTGTTAATTTGTTCATTCATTCATTGATTCATTTTTTCAGAACTGCTCTATGACTTTTTCATTTTAAGAAAAAAATGAAAACAATCTTATGTCAAAGTTTGATGACTAAGAATTTTTACTAGTGGAATTAAGCTAATATAAAAGAGAAATATATATATTATACATCTTAAAAATCATTTATATGGGTTATATCAAAGACCTTTCCTAGTCTGGCCCAGATAGCCTATGCTTGTTGTATATCAAACTATTTAACAACTGTGGGGGAAAAAGAATTAGACCTCCATTTGAAGAGTTTGTAATTATAAATTATATTATTCTATTATTTGTATTTTGATTTCATTTCAAATAATAAAACATACAAATTTAGTTATAAAACATAAAATTTATTTTTATTAAAACTTTACTAATATATACAAGGACTTTATAATTAAGCAATAAATATGATGAACTGTGGAGCTAGACTTCCTGGATTTGAATTTCAGCCTTGCAGTTTACAACAGAGTAATCTTAGGTACCGTTCTTAATCTCCGTGTCCTAATTTATTTATTTGTAAAATGGGGTTGTTGACATTGTCTACTCTAAGGATTGTTAAAAAAATTAAATGAGTTAATGTCCATAAAGTGCTGAGATTTTTTTCTATCCAATGATAAATACCAAAACAAAATTAGCTGTAATATAAGTGCCCATCTTTACTCCTTATCTATGAGAGACATGTTTCCATGGATGCTTGTTTTAGACTTCAGAAAGAGTATTTCTTTATTGTTACCAGCTGGGAAGATCAACCACAGGTTTCCTAACCTACAGGGACTACAAACTGAGGCATTCCTAAATCCCAATAGAGGTTTTTCTTCACCAGATAGCTATTAAAAAGTGAATCTCTCAATTTGATGGTTTGTATTTGTTTTTATTTTGATTTGCATGTTTTTTCACATATTTTTAAATGTTTTTTAAACATTTACTTTGAGTAGGAACCCAGCATTTGAATTATTTCTTCCTATGTATTTTTAAACAACATTGATGTTAGCATCATTTTATTTTTACATATTTTACAAATATTGGCCACCCAATTTTATTTTTTACAAAAATATTGCAAGAATGGCACACAGAATTTCCATTTTCCAAAATCCAGTTTCCTTTCATGTTAACATCTTACATTATCATAAATCAATTGTTAAAATGAAGAAATCAATATTGGTACTGTTAACTGAACTTCAGACTTTATTTGGATTTCAATAGTTTTTCGATTAATGTCTTTTCTTCTGTTCCAGCATCCCATTCAGAATTTCACAGGGCATTAAGTTGTCATGTTTCCTTTTTTTCTTGTGGTCAATGGCTGTTTGTCAGCCTTTCCTTGTTTTTCATGACCTGAACAATTTTGAGGAATCACAGTATTTTTCCTTTAGTTCTTGGCTTACTTCTCTTAGCATAATGTTTTTAATGCTCATCCATGGATCGAACTTTATTCCTTTTATGACTGTATAATGTTCCATGGTATGTATATACCATATTTTGTTTATCCACTCATCTGTTAATTGACATGGGTTGTTCCACATTTTTGCTATTGTGAATAATGCAGTGAATGTAAGCATAAAAGCATCATTTTGAGCTTCTGTTTTTAATCATTTTTATTGTATCCTTAAGAGTAGATTTTCTGGGTTATATGACAATTCTATGAGGGAGAGAAAGGGAGAGAGGGACAGAGACTTATTGTAAGGAATTGGATCACATCATAGGGGAAGCTGACAAGTGCAAAACCTGCAGGATAGGCTGACAGGCTAGAAACCCAGACCACAGTTGATACTGCAATTAAAATTCAAAGTCAGTTTGCTAATGGAATTCCCTTTCTCAGGAAAGATCAGTCTTATTTTAATTCAGGTCTTCAACTGATTGGATGAAGCCTACCCAAGTTATGGAGGAAAATGGACTTTCCTCAAAATCTACTGATTTAAATGTTAATTTCATCTGAAAAAATATCCTCACAAAAACATCTGAAATAGTGTTTCACCAAATATCTGGGTACAATTAGTTATGTGACCAATAATTTCGCTTTGGGACTACGTAATTACAATTTAGCCCATGGAAATTCATTTTAGTACTGCATAGATGTAGAAAATACTATGGTATTTTCTAGAAAATAATACCACAA
>PVJL010019315.1:0-14121 GCA_004026885.1 Lyroderma lyra | reverse complement strand
CTCCCAATCTGTCGGGAGCCTCTTTGCTTTCTTGATGGTTTCTTTGCTGTGCAGAGGATTTTACGTTTGGTCCAGTCCCATTCATTTCTTTTGAGTTTTACATCCCTTGCCTTTGAGGTAACATTCATAAAAATCTTTCTGAAGCAAGGTCTACAGGTTTGGGACCTATGCTTTCTTCTATGCAATTTATCATTATTGGTAGTATGTTTAAGTCTTTGGTCCAGATTGAGTTAATTTTGGTATATGGTGAAAACTGTCAGTCTAGTTTCATTCTTTTGCATGTGATTTCCTCTATGCCCCAGCACCATTTATGGAAAATGTTTTATTTGCTTCATGTTATATTTTTGGCTTTCCGTACAAAACGATCTCCACATATATATGTGGGATTACTTCTGAGTTTTCAGTTCTTTTTGATTGGTGTGTCTGTGTGTGTGCCTATCATTCTGCCAATACCATGCTGCTTATATTACTGTCATTTTGTTTTATAGATTGACGTCAAAGAGAGTGAAATCTTTACCATTATGTGTTTTTTTTCCTTCGGAGGCCTGTGGCTATTTGTGTCTTTTTAGATTCCATAAAATCTGTTGATGTTTTTCTTCAAATTTTTCAAAAACCTGTCATTGGAATTGTGATGGGGATGGCAACAAATCTGTTCACTGCTTTGTGTAACATGACCATTTTAATGAGGTTCATTCGTCTGATTCATGAACATAAAATCTCTGCATTTCTCTGTGCCTCCTTCAATTTCATTTACCGTCTTGTGTTTGTCCAAGTATAGGTCCCTCAGCCCCTGTGTTAAGTTTCTTCTCAGCATTGAGTTTAGGGTTAAAATACAACTTAGGGTTTGTGTTGGACTGAGCTTTAGGATTACTGCTCTATTTAGGTGGGTGGTATCAGTTAGAGTCAGAGTTATATTTAAGGTTAGGTTTAGTGATAAGTTGATCATTAGAATTAGTGTTAAGATTAGGTTTATATTGATTTTTGAAGATCGGGTTTCACTTTCAATTACTCTTATGATTACGGTTAGGGTTAGATCTAGAATTTGGTTTAAGGGAAGGCACGGGTTATGTAATGGTTAGTTTTAGGGCATGTGTTTAGTTTTTGATGAGGTTAAAAACCATGTTAGGTTCAGGTAACTAGCTATGCTTAGCATTATGTTTAAGGTTAGTTTTAGGGTTAGAGTTAGGTTTGAGGTAATTTTTTTAGTTTTTAAATATAAGTGGTGTAAGTATAAGACTAAGATAAGGGCTGTGGATACTCCGAGGTTTAGCTTTATGTAGACGTCCTGGTTTAGATTTCTAGTTGGACTAAGGGTTAAAGATAAGATTAGGTTCGTTTTTATTATTAGTGTTAGCAGTAGAACAAAAGGTCAGATTGTGTTTAAGGTTAGACTTTGTGCTTAAGTTAAGGTTTATTTTTTTTATATTCATGGTTCTATTGAGAGCTAGGTAAGAAGGAGTGTGTTTGGGTAAGCTTTGAGGAAGGGATTGGCTATAATAGGGGATAAAATTAGAGGTAGAGTAAGGGCTGGAGTTAGGGTTAGGTTTACAGTTATGTTAAGGATTATGATTTAAGTTAAGTTAAAAGTTAGGTATTGAGTTTTGTATGAGAGTGGGGTTAGGTTCATGTTTCCATTTAAGGGCAGGATTACACTTAGGATTAAGTTTTGAGTAAGCTTCAAGTTAGGGTAAGTGTTAGAATGGGTTTGGTTTCAGAATTGATTTAGTGGTGTTGGATAAGGTTAGTGTAAGATCAGAATTACTTGTGAGTTTAGGATGTGAATTTAAAATGAAATTTTAATGACTTAGGTTTAGGTTTGAGGTTAGGTTTTTAATTAAGTATAAGGATAGTGTTAGGTTCATTTTACAGTCTAGGTTTAGGGTTATGACTAGTGGTATGGATAGGGTTCTGGTTAAGTTTACATTTAAGGAAAGGGCTGAGGTTTGGTTTGAGATTGTGATTCTAGTTAAGGTTAGTGTTACGTTTAGGCTTACCATTTTGCTATGGTTTCCTTTTAAATTGGGATTAGGTTCAGTGTTCTTTGTAGGTTATATGCTAGGGTTATGGCTGCTGTACGATTCAGTGACCGGGTAGGATGAGGGTTAGAGTGAGGTTTGAAGTTCGATTTTGGGTTAAAATTAGTTTTAAATTTTAGGTGTATGTTTAGGTTTACAACTCCAGTTAGGCTTAGGTTTAGGGTAAGGGTGAACTATTCAGTTAGGATTGTGATTAGAGATAAGGTTAGTTGTGAGGTTAAGATTACGATCAGGTGCTGGTTAGGGTGACGGCCAAGATGACGTTGACGCCCAGGGTGAGGTTTGAGCTTACGCTTCGGATTATGATTATGTTCATGATTCATGTGCCAAGTAGACTTAGTTTTATGTTTAGGTTTAGGGTTTGCTTTGATTCAAGGGTTTGGGAGTAAATTGGGATTGAGTTTATCCTTAAGATTAGGGAACAGGCCAGGTTTAGGTTTAGACTTAGGGCTAGGAATGAGATTCAGTTTCCATTATGAGTTCCATTGAATGTTAGGTTTAGTTTCGGGTTTAGGGTTCTCTTAAAACTAAGTTTAGGTTTAAGTTCGTCCTTGAGTTAGGTATTGTGTTTGGGATTGTTTTCATACTGATTCCTTTTTTTTCCTTTTTTTTTAAATTTTTGCCATCACATTGGCCTTTGAGATCATCAAAAGTGGTTTTCAACATTCCATTTACCTAGAAGACCCAATGGGGCCTGACCTCACATAGTCTATCCTAATGCTCATCATAAATCTCACTACTCAGTCTTCTCTCAGGTTTTCAAAGCTAAGTTCTCAAATCTCCAAGCTATTTACAGTTATCAGATCAGGATTGAGAGGATGACTTCCCATGAAAATACAAAACACAAGTACCAGCCATTTCCTTCCTTCCTCCCAGACCCCAAACGACGATCACCTATGAAATGCTTAATAATGCGAAAGAATCTGTTTTTCCCATTATCTCCCCTTTCCATTCTGTATTTGAATTGTGTAAGAGTATTTCTGAAATACCTACTTTAGTTCTGCATGAAATACAAAGCAGAAATTAAAAAAGAATAGCAGAGGCTTCTATTTTAAATATTGTAGAAGGGATATATGCACATAAACTGTAGTATTTTGTATAATCAATTGTAAAACTTACTCAAAGTGCATTCTGTGCTTCCTGTCCCCACCCCCAGCCGCCTCCTTTCTTCATTTAGGAAAACTGTTCAGGACCGTGACGTCAGTACAGTTCAAGAAGGGGATGCCCCTGCTAATTGAATGCTCACCTATCTCACAGAATATACAGAGAGAGAGTAAGGTGGGTTCAAGTTTATACACGGCTAAAATTCCTCAGCAAGAAAACAGCTGCCTGTCCTTCATGTATTTTGGTCCCAGACACACAACCACTAAGTATAGGGTAAAACAGAGAAAAGTATGTACTAATTGTCCAGAAGAAACCACCCTTTTACTCTGGTTTATCGGGGGCCTAGCAATGCGTTGAAATAGGTATGAAGTGATGCTTCAAAATTTTCCATTGGAAAACCTCAGAACCCGGGAGAGAGCAGCAGCTTGGAGCAGCGGTTCAGGGCCAATAGGAGCACCCGTGGCCCACCGGAGCCCAGGTCGATGTGAGAGGAAAGCGATTGAAGTGCGCACCCACCCTGCACAATGGAAAGAGGAAGGCACCAGGGACCTATAGTCAGAACATGAGCTTACCGCGCCGTCAGAGTGGCAGGGGAAGCCAGTTGCGTCTCCGATGCTGTATCAAGCTCTATGTTGTCTTGGGTCCCCAGAGCAAATCACGAGACAATAGAACTGTCGTGATTGTGGGTTCCAGAATGCCAAGCCGTGGGGAGTGGAGACCCTGGGAGAGGTATAGAGGTAAGCTTAGTTTTTGTGTTAAGGGTGAGATTCTGTGCAGCTTCAGCTTTGGTGTTATCGTTAGAGTTAGCTTTGAGGTTAAAGATTTTGTTGAAATTGTGGTTAGCGTTCAGGATATATAAGGTTGGGGTGAGAGGTATGTGCACTGTTGTGGTTATGATTAGTGTAAGGATCCATCTTTGAGTTAGGGTATGTGTTAGGTTTCAGGTGAGGTTCAGGGCTAGAGTTTGGATTGGGATAGAAGAAGCGATGAGGTTATGGTATGAAGAATATTTAAATGAGGGCTCTGTGTAGAAGGGCTATTGATAGAGTGAGGTCAAGTTTGAGGGTAGAGTTAGGTTTTTATTTAGGCATATGGTTTTGGTTAGGGTTTGGGTGAGTTAATGATTAGGGGTAGTGATTCAGTTAGGCTTAGAGTTAATTTTGAGGTTGGGGTTCAGTTTTAAGTTAGGGTAGGAGAAGGTCCGGCTTTAAGATTCAGTGAAGATTTCAGTTTCTTATTAGTTTTTTAGGATTTGGGTGAGATTTATCTTGGAGGTCAAGGTTTGGTTTTCCATTAGAGTTGGGGTTGGGTTTCAAGTAATAGCCAGGATGGGTAACTTTCAGGGACACTGTTATGGGTATGCTTAGGTTTTTCAATTAGGGCTTGGTTTAGCGTTAGATTTCGCTTTGGGATTATTCCTTGAGTATATAATGAGATTTAGAGTTAAGGTTCTGTTTATAGTTACGCTGAGGGTTCAGTTTTAAATTAGTTTTGGAGTTGGTGTAGGATTAGGTTTGGGGTTCGGTTGTTATTTAGGCCAGGTTCATGGTTAGTGTTATTTATTTTTGTATTAAATTAATTATGGTGACATTGATTATGAACATTATATTTCCAGTGTGCATTTCTATAATATACAATTTATATTCATATATTGCATTGTGTGTTCAGCACCCAGAGTCAGTTCTTCCTTCCCCCTATATTTGACCCCGACCTTTCCTCTTCTACCACCTCTGTTTATCCTTACTTTCTTGTAACCACTAAAGTGTTGTCTGTATGTATGAGTTATCGATTTTTCTTTGTGGCTTTCATTTCTACATCCCAAATATGAGTGAATATCTGTGGTTCCCAGGTTTTTCTATTTGATTTATTTCCCTTAGCATGGTAATTTCCAGACCAATCCATGTTGTCACAAATGGCAGTATTTCATCTTTACTTCTGGGCGAGTAGTTTTTCACTGGGTATTTGTACCACATCTCCTACATCCAATCACATGTTGATGAATATTATGGTTGTTGACATGTCTTGACCACCATAAATTGTACTGCAAGGAACACAGGGGTACCTGTGTATCTATGAGTACATGTTTTCAGATTTGGAGGCTGGATACCAAGAGAAGGGAATGCTTGGTTGTATGGTATAATTATTCTTAATAATTTAGAGAACCTCCGTACAGTTTTCCATAGTTGTTGTGTCAATTGAAATGCCCACCTGCAGCATATGAGCGTTCTTTATTCCCACAGCCTCTCCAACACTTGTTATTACTTGTCTTGTGGATCATAGCCTTTCTACTAGTAACAGGTTTGAAGTGGTAGTTCATGTTATTTCTCTAATAGCTAGTGTAGTTAAACATTTTGTATGCATCTCTTGGGTGTTTGAATAATCTGTCTTCTTGGGGGAAGTGTCTGTGCAAGTCCTATGCCCATGTGTTAATCGGATTGATTGTTTGTCTGGTGTTGAGATATAGGAGTTCTTTATATAGTTTAGATTTTAACCCCTTTTCCGTCATTACTTGCAAATGTCTTCTCCCAATCTGTCGGGAGCCTCTTTTCTTTTTGATGGTTTCTTTGCTGTGCAGAAGATTTTACGTTTGCTCCAGTCCAATTCATTTCTTTTGACTCTTAAATCCCTTGCCTTTGAGGTAACATTCACAAAATACTTTCTGAAGCAAGGTCTACAGGTTTGGGACCTACGCTTTCTTCTATGCAATTTATCATTATTGGTAGTATGTTTAAATCTTTGGTCCAGATTGAGTTAATTTTGGTATATGGTGAAAACAGTCAGTCTAGTTTCATTCTTTTGCATGTGCTTTCCTGAATGCCCCAACACCATTTATGGAAAATGTTTTATTTGCTTCATGTTATATTTTTGGCTTTCCGTACAAAACGATCTCCACATATATATGTGGGATTACTTCTGGGTTTTCAGTCCTTTTTGATTGGTGTGTCTGTGTGTGTGCCTATCATTCTGCCAATACCATGCTGCTTATATTACTGTCATTTTGTTTTATAGATTGAAGTCAAAGAGAGTGAAATCTTCACCATTATGTTTTTTTTTTCCTTAGGAGGCCTGTGGCTATTTGTGGTCTTTTTAGATTCCATAAAATCTGTTGATGTTTTCCTTAAAATTTTTCAAAAACCTGTCATTGGAATTGTGATGGGGATGGCAACAAATCTGTTCACTGCTTTGTGTAACATGACCATTTTAATGACGTTCATTCGTCCGATTCATGAATATAAAATCTCTGCATTTCTCTGTGCCTCCTTCAATTTCATTTAACGTCTTGTGTTTGTCCAAGTGTAGGTCCCTCAGCCCCCGTGTTAAGTTTCTTCTCAGCATTGAGTTTAGGGTTAAAATACAACTTAGGGTTTGTGTTGGACTGAGCTTTAGGATTACTGCTCTATTTAGGTGGGTGGTATCAGTTAGAGTTAGAGTTATATTTAAGGTTAGGTTTAGTGTAAAGTTGATCATTAGAATTAGGGTTAAGATTCTGTTTATATTGACTTTTGAAGTTCGGGTTTCACTTATATTACTCTTATGATTAGGGTTAGGGTTAGGTCTAGAATTTGTTTTAAGGTTACGCACGGGTTATGTAATGGTTAGTTTTAGTGTATGTGTTTAGTTTCTGATGAGGATAAAATCCATGTTAGGTTTGGGTAATTAGCTAGGGTTAGCATTAGTTTTAGGGTTAGTGTTAGGTTTAGAGTTAGGATTGAGGTTAATTTTTTTAGTTATTAATTATAAGTGGTGTAGGTTTAAGACTAAGATAAGAGCTGTATGTACGCCTAGGTTTAGCTTTAGGTAGATGTCCTGGTTTAGATTTTGAGTTAGGCTAAGGGTTAAAAACAAGTTTATGTTTGTTATTTGTTATTATGGTGAGCAGTAGAACGCAAGGTCAGATTGAGTTTAAGGTTAGATTTTGTGCTTAAGTTAAGGTTTTTTTGTTATATTCATGGTTCAATTGAGAGCTAGGTAAGGAGTGTTTTAGGGTTAGCATTGAGGCATCGATTAGATCTAAATTTGGGATAAAGTTAGGGGTAGAGTAAAGGCTGGGGTTAGGGTTAGGTTTACAGTTATGTTAAGGGTTATGTTTTAATTTCAGTTAAAGGTTAAGTTTTGAGTTTGGTATGAGAGTGGGGTTAGGTTTGTGTTTCCATTTAAGGGCAGGATGACTCGTAAGATTAAGTTTTGAGTAAGCTTCAAGTTAGGGTAAGTGTTAGAATGGGTTTGGTTTCAGAGTTCATTTAGTGGTAATGGTTAGGGTTAGTGAAGAATCAGAATTAATTGTGAGATTAGGATGTGAATTTTATATGAAATTTTAATGACTTAGGTTTAGGTTTCAGGTTAGGTTTTTAATTAAGTATAAGGATAATGTTAGGTTCATTTTACAGTCTAGGTTTAGGGTTAAGGCGGAGTTTATGACTAGTGGTATGGATAGGGTTCTGGTTAAGTTTACATTTAAGGAAAGGGCTAAGGTTTGGGGTGAGATTGTGATTCAAGTTAAGGTTAGTGTTAAGGTCAGGCTTACCATTTTGTTATGGTTTCCTTTTAAATAGGGGTTAGGTTTAGTGTTCTTTGTAGGTTATATGCTAGGGTTTTGGCTGCTGTACGATTGAATGACCGGGTAGGATGAGGGTTAGAGTGAGGTTTGAAGTTCGATTTTGGGTTAAAATTAGTTTTAAATTTTAGGTGTATGTTTAGGTTTAGGACTCCAGTTAGGCTTAGGTTTAGGGTAAGGGTGAACATTTCAGTTGGGATTGTGATTAGAGATAAGGTTAGTTATGAGGTTAAGATTACGATCAGGTGCTGGTTAGAGTGACGGCCAAGATGACGTTGACGCCCAGGATTAGGTTTGAGCTTACGCTTCGGGATTTTGATTATGTTCATGGTTCATGTTCCAAGTACACTTAGTTTTATGTTTAGGTTTAGGGTTTGCTTTGAGTCAAGTATTTGGGAGTAAATTGGGATTGAGTTTATCCTTAAGATTAGGGAACAGACCAGGTTTAGGTTTAGACTTAGGGCTAGGAATGAGGTTCAGTTTCCATTATGAGTTCCATTGAAAGTTAGGTTTAGGTTCGGGTTTAGGGTTCTCTTAAATCTAAGTTTATGTTTAGGTTCATCCTTGAGTTAGGTATTGTGTTTGGGATTGTTTTCATACTGATTCCTTTTTTTTCCTTTTTTTTTAAATTTTTGCCATCACATTGGCCTTTGAGATCATCAAAAGTTGTTTTCAACATTCCATTTACCTAGAAGACCCAATGGGGCCTGACCTCACATAGTCTATCCTAATGCTCATCATAAATCTCACTACTCAGTCTTCTGTCAGGTTTTCAAAGCTAAGTTCTCAAATCTCCAATGTATTTACAGTTATCAGATCAGGATTGAGAGGATGACTTCCCACGAAAATACAAAACACAAGTACCAGCCATTTCCTTCCTTCCTCCCAGACCCCAAACGATGATCACCTATGAAATGCTTAATAATGCGAATGAATCTGTTTTTCCCATTATCTCCACTTTCCATTCTGTATTTGTGTTGTGTAAGAGTATTTCTGAAATACCTACTTTAGTTCTGAGTGAAATACAAAGCAGCAATTAAAAAAAGAATAGCAGAGGCTTCTATTTTAAATATTGTAGAAGTCATATATGCACATAAACTCTAATATTTTGAATAATCAATTGTAAAACTTACTCAAAGTACATTCTGTGCATTTTGTCCCCACACCCTGCCGCCTCCTTTCTTCATTTAGGAAAACTGTTCAGGACCGTGACGTGAGTACAGTTAAAGAAGGGGATGCCCCTGCTAATTGAATGCTCACCTATCTCACAGAACATACAGAGAGACAGTAAGGTGAGTTCAAGTTTATACATGGCTAAAATTCCTCGGCAAGAAAACAGCTGACTGTCCTTCATGTATTTTGGTCCCAGACACACAACCACTAAGTATAGGGTAAAACAGAGAAAAGTATGTACTAATTGTCCAGAAGAAACCACCCTTTTACTCTGGTTTATCGGGGGCCTAGCAATGCCTTGAAATAGGTATGAAGTGATGCTTCAAAATTTTCCATTGGAAAACCTCAGAACCCGGGAGAGAGCAGCAACTTGGAGCAGCGGTTCGGGGCCAATAGGAGCACCCGTGGCCCACCGGAGCCCAGGTCGATGCGAGAGGAAAGTGATTGAAGTGCGCACGCACGCTGCACAATGGAAAGAGGAAGGCGCCAGGGACCTATAGTCAGAACATGGGCTTACCGCGCCGTCAGAGTGGCAGGGGAAGCCAATTGGGTCTCTGATGCTGTATCAAGCTCTATGTTGTCTTGGGTGCCCAGAGCCAATCATGAGACAATAGAACTGTCGTGATTGTGAGTTCCAGAATGCCATGCAGTGGGGAGTGGAGATCTTGGGAGAGGTATAGAGGTAAGCTTAGTTTTTGTGTTAAGGATGAGATTCTGCGCAGCTTCAGCTTTGGTGTTATCGTTAGAATTAGCTTTGAGGTTAGAGATTTTGTTGAAATTGTGGTTAGCGTTCAGGATATATAAGGCGGGGGTGAGAGGTATGTGCACTGTTGTGGTTATGATTAGTGTAAGGATCCATCTTTGAGTTAGGGTAGGTGTTAGGTTTCAGGTTAGGTTCAGGGCTAGAGTTTGGATTGGGATAGAAGAAGCTATGAGGTTATGGTATGAAGAATATTAAAATGAGGACTCTGTGTAGAAGGGCTATTGATAGAGTGAGGTCAAGTTTGAGGGTAGAGTTAGTTTTTTATTTAGGCATATGGTTTTGGTTAGGGTTTGGGTGAGTTAATGATTAGGGGTAGTGATTCAGTTAGGCTTAGAGTTAATTTTGAGGTTGGGGTTCGGTTTTAAGTTAGGGTAGGAGAAGGGCCGGTTTTAAGATTCAGTGAAGATTTCAGTTTCTTATTAGGTTTTTAGGATTTGGGTGAGATTTAGCTTGGAGGTCAAGGTTTGGTTTTCCATTAGAGTTGGGTTTGGGTTTCGAGTAAAAGCCAGTATGGGTAACTTTCAGGGATACTGTTATGGGTAGGCTTAGGTTTTTCAATTAGGGCTTGGTTTAGCGTTAGATTTCGCTTTGGGATTATTCCTTGAGTATATAATGAGATTTAGAGTTAGGGTTCTGCTTATAGTTACGCTGAGGGTTCATGTTTAAATTAGTTTTGGAGTTGGTGTAGGATTAGGTTTGGGGTTCCGTTGTTATTTAGGCCAGGATCATGGTTAGTGTTATTTATTTTTGTATTAAATTAATTATGGTGACATTGTTTATTAACATTACATTTCTAGTGTGCATTTCTATAATATACAATTTATATTCATATACTGCACGCAGAGTCAGTTCTTCCTCCCCAATATATTTGACCCCACCCTTGCCTCTTCTACCACTTCTCTTTTTCCTTACTTTCTTGTAACCACTAAAGTGTTGTCTGTATGTATGAGTTTTCGATTTTTCTTTGTGGCTTTCATTTCTACATCCCAAATATGAGTGAAGTTTTTCTATTTGATTTATTTCCCTTAGCATGGAAATTTCCAGACCAATCCATGTTGTCACAAATGGCAGTATTACATCTTTACTTCTGGGCGAGTAGTTTTTCACTGGGTATTTGTACCACATCTCCTACATCCAATCACATGTTGATGAACATGATGGTTGTTGACATATCTTGACCATCATTACTTGTACTGCAAGGAACACAGGGGTACCTGTGTATCTATGAGTACATGTTTTCAGATTTGGAGGCTGGATACCAAGAGAAGGGAATGCTTGGTTGTATGGTATGATTATTCTTAATAATTTAGAGAACCTCCGTACAGTTTTCCATAGTTGTTGTGTCAATTGAAATGCCCACCTGCAGCATATGAGCGTTCTTTATTCCCACAGCCTCCCCAACACTCGTTCTTACTTCTCTTGTGGATCATATCCTTTCTATTAGTAACAGGTGTGAAGTGATAATTCATGGCATTTCTCTAATAGCTAGTGTAGTTAAACATTTTGTATGCATCTCTTGGGTGTTTGAATAATCTGTCTTCTTGGGGGAAGTGTCTGTCCAAGTCCTATGACCATGTGTTAACCGGATTTATTGTTTTTCTGATGTTGAGATATAGGAGTTCTTTATATAGTTTAGATTTTAACCCCTTTTACGTCATTACTTGCAAATGTATTCTCCCAATCTGTCGGGAGCCTCTTTGCTTTCTTGATGGTTTCTTTGCTGTACAGAAGGTTTTACGTTTGGTCCAGTCCCATTCATTTCTTTTGACTCTTACATCCCTTGCCATTGAGGTAACATTCATAAAGTACTTTCTGAAGAAAGGTCTACAGGTTTGGGACCTACGCGTTCTTCTATGCAATTTATCATTATTGGTAGTATGTTAAAGTATTTGGTCCAGATTGAGTTAATTTTGGTATATGGTGAAAACAGTCAGTCTAGTTTCATTCTTTTGCATGTGCTTTCCTGAATGCCCCAACACCATTTATGGAAAATGTTTTCTTTGCTTCATGTTATATTTTTGGCTTTCCATACAAAACATTCTCCACATATATATGTGGGATTACTTCTGGGTTTTCAGTTCTTTTTGATTGGTGTGTCTGTGTATGTGCCTATCATTCTGCCAATACCATGCTGCTTATATTACTGTCATTTTGTTTTATAGATTGAAGTCAAAGAGAGTGAAATATTCACCATTAGGTGTTTTTTTTCCTTCGGAGGCCTGTGGCTATTTGTGGTCTTTTTAGATTCCATAAAATGTGTTGATGTTTTTCTTCAAATTTTTCAAAAACCTGTCATTGGAATTGTGATGGGGATGGCAACAAATCTGTTCACTTCTTTGTGTAACATGACCATTTTAATGAGGTTCATTCGTCTGATTCATGAATATAAAATCTCTGCATTTCTCTGTGCCTCCCTCAATTTCATTTAACGTCTTGTGTTTGTCCAAGTATAGGTCTTTCAGCCCCTGTGTTAAGTTTCTTCTCAGCATTGAGTTTAGGGTTAAAATACAACTTAGGGTTTGTGTTGGATTGAGCTTTAGGATTACTGCTCTATTTAGGTGGGTGGTATCAGTTAGAATTAGAGTTATATTTAAGGTTAGGTTTAGTGTTAAGTTGATCATTAGAATTAGGGTTAAGATTCTGTTTATATTGACTTTTGAAGTTCGGGTTTCACTTTCAATTACTCTTATGATTAGGGTTAGGGTTAGGTCTAGAATTTGGTTTAAGCTTACGCAAGGTTTATGTAATGATTAGTTTTAGGGTATGTGTTTAGTTTCTGATGAGGATAAAAACCATGTTAGGTTTAGGTAACTAGCTAGGGTTAGCATTAGTTTTAGGGTTAGTGTTATGTTTAGAGTTAGGTTTGAGGTTAAATTTTTTAGTTATTAATTATAAGTGGTGTAGGTTTAAGACTAAGATAAGGGCTGTAAGTACGCCTAGGTTTAGCTTTAGGTAGACGTCCTGGTTTAGATTTTGAGTTAGGCTAAGGGTTAAAGATAAGTTTAGGTTTCTTATTTGTTATTATGGTTACCAGTAGAACGCAAGGTCAGATTGAGTTTAAGGTTAGATTTTGTGCTTAAGTTAAGGTTTTTTTGTTATATTCATGGTTCAATTGAGAGCTAGGTAAGGAGTGTGTTAGGGTAAGCATTGAGGCAGCGATTAGATCTAAATTTGGGATCAAGTTAGGGGTAGAGTAAGGGCTGGGGTTAGGGTTAGGTTTACAGTTATGTTAAGGGTTATGTTTTAATTTAAGTTAATGTTTAAGTTTTGAGTTTGGTATGAGAGTGGGGTTAGGTTTGTGTTTCCATTTAAGGGCAGAATGACACGTAGGATTAAGTTTTGAGTAAGCTTCAAGTTAGGGTAAGTGTTAGAATGGGTTTGGTTTCAGAATTCATTTAGTGGTAATGGTTAGGGTTAGTGTAGAATCAGAATTAATTGTGAGATTAGGATGTGAATTTTATATGAAACTTTAATGACTTAGGTTTAGGATTCTGGTTAGGTATTTAATTAAGTATAAGGATAATGTTAGGTTCATTTTACAGTCTAGGTTTAGGGTTAAGGCTGAGTTTATGACTAGTGGTATGGATAGGGTTCTGGTTAAGTTTACATATAAGGAAAGGGCTAAGGTTTGGGTTGAGATTGTGATTCAAGTTAAGGTTAGTGTTAAGGTCAGCCTTACCATTTTGTTATGGTTTCCTTTTAAATTGGGGTTAGGTTTAGCGTTCTTTGTAGGTTATATGCTAGGGTTATGGCTGTACGATTGTGTGAAGTGGTAGGATGAGGGTTAGAGTGAGGTTTGAAGTTCGATTTTGGGTTAAAATTAGTTTTAAATTTTAGGTGTATGTTTAGGTTTAGGACTCCAGTTAAGCTTAGTTTTAGGGTAAGGGTGAACATTTCAGATGGAATTGTGATTAGAGATAAGGTTAGTTGTGAAGTTAAGATTACAATCAGTTGCTGGTTAGGGTGACGGCCAAGATGACGTTGATGCCCAGGGTTAGGTTTGAGGTTACGCTTCGGGATTTTGATTATATTCATGGTTGATGTTCCAAGTAGACTTAGTTTTAGGTTTAGGTTTAGGGTTTACTTTGAGTCAAGTGTTTTGGTGTAAATTGAAATTCAGTTCATGGTTAACCTGAGGTAACTGGACAGGTTTAGGTTTAGGCTTAGGGCTAGGAATGAGGTTAAGTTTCCATTTTGAGTTCCATTGAAAGTTAGGTTTAGGTTCGGGTTTAGGGTTCACTTAAAACTAAGTTTATGTTTAGGTTCGTCCTTGAGTTAGGTATTGTGTTTTGGATTGTTTTAATACTGATTCCTTTTTTTTTCTTTTTTTTTTTTTAATTTTTGCCCCACATTGGCCTTTGAGATCATCAAAAGTGGTTTTGAATTGTATGCCTGAAACCTATGTAATCCTTGCTAACAATAAAAGATGAATTTAAAAATCAAAAAAATAAATAAGTAAAAACCAAACTGATATATTAAAGAAAAAAGTG
>PVJL010019314.1:0-14123 GCA_004026885.1 Lyroderma lyra | reverse complement strand
AAAAAAAAAAAAAAAAAAAAAAAAAAAAAAAAAAAGATATTGTTAGCAGGGAAATATAAAATTTAAGAAAGAATCAAAGAGAAATACTAGAGATAAAAAGTGCTGTAACAGAAATGAATAACTTTGGACATGACTGAGGAAAGAATCTCAATAGGACATAAAAATAGGAACTTCCAAAACTGAAAACCAAAATAAAAAAATGAATGAAAAAAACTAAAACTATCAGAACAAAGTATCCAAGAACCATGAAACAACTACAAAAGTTATATTGGGCATGTAATGGGAAATTCACAAGAAAAATAAAAGAAAATGTAATAGAAACAATATTTGAGGCAATAATTACTGAGAATGTCTCAAAAATAATATCATACTTCGTACAACAGATCCAGGAATATCAGAGAACACAAAGCAGAACAAATGAAAAACAAAAACAATATAAAACAAAAAACTACACCGAGGCACCAAATGTTAAAAAATACAATAATCAAAAATAAAGAAATTTTTGAAAGCAAACAGATGATAAAAGTTTATTTATAGAAAAGCAAAGTTAAGAATTACATTAAACTTCTCTGCAAAAACTAAGCATAAGAGAGGAGTGAAATATTTAAGTGATGAGAGAAGAAAGGCATCAACTTAGAATTCTGTACTCTGTATTTATTTTTCAAAAGTGAAGAAAAAGAATACTTTCATAAAGAAACAAACAAGAAAAGTGATTATTTTTTGCCAGCATACTTGTATTGCCAGAATATTAAAAGTATTTCAGAGAGAAGAAAAAGAAAATATATCAGAAACTCAGATATACATTAAGAGGGAAAGAGCATAGAAAAATATATAAATTAAGCTAAAATAAAAATGTTATTTTCTCTTTCTTAATTGATATAACCAATGACAGTTTGTTCATGATAATAGTAACAATGTATTTGATTATGAATGGTTACATATATATATATATATATATATATATATATATATATATGATTATGTTAAACTTAGTACAAATAAAATGAATGGCAGCAGCAATACAACAGACAGGAGAGAAGAATTTGGAACATTTTATTATTATAAAGCACCTGAACTACATGTGAAGTGGTATAGTGTTTAATGAAAGTGGGCTTGGATTAGTTGTAAGTGTATATTGTAAATTCTAAAATAACCACTAAAAATAAAAGTAAAAAGAAAGTATAAAAGGATAATAAGAAAAGAGAGAAAATTAAATCATATAAAATGATCAGTTGAAACTATAAATGCAGAGAAAGTGTGGAAGACACATACAGGAACAAAAAACAAAGACAATAAACAGAAAACAGTAACAAACATGGTTAATATTGATCCAAGTATGTCAATAATCATTTTAAATACACATTTCTAAATACACTAATTAAAAGACAGAGATAATTAGAGTATATCAGAAAACAAGACTCTACTACATGTTTTCTACAAGAAACCCACTTTAAATACAGACATACATAGATTAAAAGTAAAGGAATGAATAAAGTTATATCCTGCTAACAATAATCAAAATAAAGTAGGAGTAGCTATATTAATTTCAGACAGAACAGACTTCTTAACAAGGAAAGTTATCAGAGATAATGGGGAATAATACATAATTAATTATAAAGGGCTCAGTACTTCAAGAAGACATAACAGTATTAAAGTGTATGTGTCTAAAAACAGAGTATTTAAATTATAATAAATGACATTTAATTTGAAGGATAAGTGGGTGAATATACTACTATGGTTGGGGCCTTTAATACCACTCAAATAGAAATGAAAAATACAGCAGACAGAAAATCAGGAAGGACATAGTTGAACTCAATGACACCATTAATCAACCATATATAATGCGTAACTGTGGATTACTTTATCCAACAACAGCTGAATATATATTCTTCTCAAGCTCATACAGAACATTCACCAAAATAGACAACATTTTGGGCTATAAATCATACCTTAACAACTTTAAAGAATACAGATGATACAATGTCTGTTTTCAGAACAGAATGAAATTAAACTAGAAATCAATGACAGAATGATAGCTGGAAAATGCTAAAATGCATAGAGATTAAATAACACATTATCTATATAACACATGGTTTAATGAATAAAATCTCAAGAAAATTTTAAAAAATATTTTGAACTGAATTTAAATAAATATATAGCTTAAAATTTATTTGGTGTAGCAAAAGCAGTGTTCGGGGGAATTTTAGGCCATTGAATGCATATGTGTATATTATTAAGAACAAACATCTGAAATCAGTCATCTAAGTTTCTAATCTAAGGAAACTGGAAAAAAAAAGAAAGCAAATTAAATCCAAAATAAGAAGAAGAAAAGAAATGATATAAATACATTCAGAAATCAATGAAATTGAGAAGAGAAAATTAATAGAGAAAACCAATGCAAGCAAAAGCTGGTTCTCTGTAAAGATCAATAAAGTTGATTACTCTAGGTAGGCTAACTATTAAAAAAGTAAATAAATAAAAAGAAGACAAAAGGAGAGAAGACACAAATTATTAGTAACAGAAATAAAAAAAGAGATTTCATTAATAATTCCATGGACATTGAAAGTCTAATAAAGTAATACTGTGAACAACTCTCTGCAAATACATTTAGTAACCATGATGAATCTGACCAATTCCTTGAAAGATTCAATTATAGAAGAAGTAGACAATATAGACAGTCCTATATCAATGAAAGAAATTGATCAATAATTTTTAAAAATTCATAACAAAAATCATTAGGCCCACATTGATTCATTGGTGAATTCTACCAAACATATAAGAAAGAAGTTACACAATTCTTTACAATCTCTTTCAGAAAATAGAAGTAGAGGGAATACTTCCAAATGCATTTTAAGACCAGCATTATCCTAATACCAAAAGCAGATGAAAATATTACATGAAAAATAAAAAGTAAAGATCAATATATCTCATAAACATAGGTGCATTAACATGCAAAAAAATTACAAATTAAATCTAACAACATATAAAAAGAATTATAAATTATAACCAAGTGGGCTTTACTTCAGTTATGCAAAGCTAAGTTTAACATTCAAAAATCAGTTAATGTCATCTATCAGTGGTTCTCAACCTTCCTAATGCCGAGCTCTTCATATCGTGGTGACCCCTAACCATAAAATTATCGGTAGCTGCTCTCTACACATGTGTGACTGGTCCACATAAGTACATTATGTGTTTCCCAATGGTCTTAGGTGACCCCTGTGAAAGGGTTGTTCGACCCCCAAAGGGGTCCCAACCAACAGGTTCAGAACTGCAATAATGGCCTAAAAGAAAAATCACTTGATCATATCAGTAGATGCAGAATAAGCATTTGACAAATCTAACAAAAAATTATAATAAAAATTTTCACTAGCATAGTAAGATTAGAGAAAATTTTGTTAATTTGACAAGAATATCTGCAAAAACCTACAGCTAATATTATACTTTATGGTGAGAAACATGAAAGTTTTTCATTAAAGTTAGGTAAAATGTAAAGCTGTCACCTCTCATCACTACTTTTCGACATTGTATGAAAGGTATATTAAGTAGGAAGGAATAAATAAAACTGCCTTTGTTTGTCGATGACATGACTATGTCAAAATCTAGAAAAGAAGAAGGAAAGGAAAGGAAAGGCAGAAAGAAAGAAGGAAGGAAGGAAGGAAGGAAGGAAGGAGAGAAAGAAAAAACTCCTGGAACTAATAATTGGTTATAACAAAGTTGCAGGACAAAAGGTTGGTACACAAAGGTCATTTGCTTTCCTGCATGCCAGCAATTATCAAATAAACTTTTAAATTAAAAACATATTATCATTTACAGTAGTAGCCAACACATAAAATACTTAGGAATAAATCTAAATATGGACAATATCTATTGTAAAAGAAACTATAAAACTCTGACAAAAGATATCAGAGAAGTAAGTCAATGGAGAGATATTTCATATTCATTAAAGTGAAGACTCAATATTGTCAAAATTTTAATTTTTCCCTACTTGATCTATAGATTAAACATGATTCCAGTCAAAATTCCATTGATTTGTTTTGTAGATATTGACAAACTGATTCCAAAGTACATAGATAAGTAAAAAATCCCAAAATATCCAACTTAATACTGAAGGAGAAAGAAGTTAGAGAAATAACACCGGCCAACATCAATACTTACTATAAATCCACAGTGATGAAAACAATGCAGTATTGGTGAAAGAATAAGTAGATCAAACAGAATAGAGAGCCCAGAATTAGAACTAGCCCACTGATCTTTGACAAAGGAGCAAGGTAGTACAATGGAGCAAAAACCATCTTTTTCACAAATGATTCTGAAACAGCTGGATATCCACATGCAAAAAATAAATCCAGACAAAGACTTTACTCCCTTCACAAAAAATCAAATAGAAATGAATCACAGACCTAAATGTAAAATGCACAACCATAAACCTACTAGGAATAAATATAGTAGGATAACTAGATGTAAGTTAGGTATAGTGTTGGCTTTTTAGATATAATATCAAAGACACAATTAATAAAAGAAATAATTAATAAGTTGAATTTATTAGAATTAATTTTTGATTTTCTGTGAATGATAATGTCTAAAGAATGGGAAGATAAGCTATAGATGGAAAGAAAATATTTGCAAAAGACACATCTGATAAAAAACTGTTATCTTATACTTTACTTACTAGTAAGAATTCATACAGCCTAGATTTTATTAACTGTATCTCTAAGTTTTAGCATAGTTTTTTCCATGTATTTATCTTCATTGTTGATTAGACTGGAGAACTGATAAAATCTAGGCTTGATTTTCTTTGAGCATGCATACTTCATCATGGTACTCCCATCAGATGCCACATAATGTTTTGTTGTATGTATCTTCATGATGTTAGTAGCCTCAGCTTATGATTGCTTAAATACATTATTTTATTAGTTATTGCAGAATGGTGATAACATAATTTATAATTTATGTATTATGTATTAATTTGAATGCTTTAAAAATGAACAATATCAACCCATAGATTATATGGAGAAAAAACTAGACTAATTTTATTTTGGGGACATCATACTCCAATGGTATCTTTAGACTAAACTGAATTAATTTTCATAATAGCTAAAAAATAGGATCCTATTCATGAAACTGTTTTCTTCTTGTCACAAAAATATTAAGGACAAATTTCAAATGTCACTGACAGAGACTACCTAGCAACATTTCATAGTATCATATATAAAAAACACACCTACTGAATCTTTATGGTTTGATTAGACCTACCAAGGCCACTTGCAGATTTAATGATGTAGACCACAGATACAGCACAAGGAAGAGCAGTCCTGAGACATAATCCCATTCACATTTTGTTAAAGCAATACAGAAGTCTCTTGAGGAGCAGTGAAAACTTCAAGAGCTCAAAGTCTGGGGTCCAAGATATGCATATGATTAGATCAACACAGGAGGACTTAATTATCCACAAATTACCTAAGGTATCCTCTGAGGGAGAATTGCCTATGAGTGGAAACAATGTAATTTAATCTGAATTCAGTAATTATAACATTTTATTAGAAAGATAGAAATAGACCCTCTTCTTAATGGATAAAGAAAATGAAGAGTTTGAAAATTCATTACCAGGTCCAAAAATATTTCAAGTCTCACCATTCCAACATTATGCTGGTTGATTTTAGAGGCTTTCTAAATTTCAAAAGTACTCTTAATTCTGAAAATATGACTACTACTTGGAAATATGAAACCTTCCACATGCTGATGTAGAAACAAATTGTATGAACTGAACACATATTAGGTGTTTGGCACAGAAGATAGATACTGTACAGAAGAAGGAAGAAGCCATTTATTTGTTATACAAGCACTTACCAAATCTATCGTATGAGTCAGACATTATGCTGTAAAATAAGAATGGAAAAACCAAAGAAAGTGCTTCAGGTGTTTTTAATTTACACTTAGGCAGATAATAATGTCATTGTATGATAAATGCAATACTGAGATAGAGTCAGAGGCATGTCTGGAAAAATCATTTCAGAAGTGGTCACAGTTGAATTAAATATTAAAGGATGAGGAATAAGTAGTCCAAAAACATAGAGCGCTATTGAAGGGAAGAAACATGTGTGAAACATACTTGTCTATGAAATAAATGATCACAGAACATAGAGGTAGAGGTTGACATTATCTCACTTGATTGTTTTTGGCAGGAAGTTTCCTATTACATTGGCATGTATGACATATATGGCAAAGTTTGTGAGTGTGTTAAGTAGGCAAAGACCAGATTACTAAAGAATTTAGGCATCAAACTTTAAAAGACAAGTGAAAGGATATTAACATAAAATGAAATCTTATTTACCACTACATTTTCTGGTGACCTAGGTGCACCCCTACTGTGTTGTCCAAACACATCTCTTCTGTACTCCACAGTCATCTCACGGCCACTCAGACCCAGTCTAGTGTAGCTAAGGAACAAAAAGTCTTGTTTCAATTTTGGCGGCCTGATTGCATTCCAGGATTCTATTGTATGTGATCTTGTTTTGACACTTGATGTTAATTATAGCCTGTAGCCCATGCAAATGAAACTGAGATGAAACATGTGATTTTAATTATAGAACCAAATCTCACAATGTAATGCTGTCATTGCCAGCACTTCTGTATAAAGTATGAGCTTTGCCTTTATCTGGACTTTAAAAACTAGCTTTAAAAATGCTGATCATAACAAAGAACAATATAATTTCTCACATTTAACAGTTATCCTAGAGTTCAGTGTTCATCTTCAGTGAGTAAACCATAGCAAAAAGGAATGAATGAAGGAATGAAGAGAGGAAAGAAGGAAGAAAAGAAGGGATGAAAGGAGTAAGGATGCTATTATAACAGAATACATATTGCCATATTAAGAAGTGTTTCTTTATTTCCAGAGTAATTGCTGTTCACTGATCCGAATTTCTTAGATAAGATTCTGTTCATCAAAGCACTTGATTAACTACAAACATACTGTGTCCGTATTAGTTCTTTAAAGTAACAGTATCGTCTGCAAATTTTACTCACTATTCTGTACTTTTCCACTACACATAGATTAACCTGCAGCTTTAATACCCAGGAAAATAAGCATATATATTAGTCCGTGTGGACTGCCCCTGAAGACAATGAAGTGTACTCAAAACTGACATAGACAACAAGTTATGATTAATGATGTAACAAGTAGCCATACCAGAGTGGTACTCTGGGAAAAAACAAAGCTGTTTACTTCTAGTATGTATGTGTCAGTATGTTCCTGTGCATTTTGTGTATATGTGTATTTGTGTGTGCATGCTTCTTCTTTGATGAGCAATTTATCAAAAATTGACCTTGGAAATTTCTAGATAGTAGACTTTTTTAATTCACTTGTATGGTTCCCTTAAAAAGATGTTAAAAAAAATGTAAAGCTCCCTGAAATTCAAACATATAGCTTCCTTGAGCATACTGGTTACAAAGTCTAATGTTACTGAAGATAGTATTATTTAGAAGAGTAAATGTAGGACAAGATGCTGTTTGGCATGTTTAATCCATGTCCCACTTGCCCTGAGAATACTTGCTGGTGGTGCTTGCAGCTGCAGCATTTACCTTGAGTTAACACATGGATTACAGTGCTAAACTTATCCCCAAAGTTTGCCACAAAATACCTCACTTTTATTATTATTTTTGCATTGTTCTAGTATATCACTATTCTTTGAAAACAAATGAGATCATTCTATTTAAAGCATTCTGTTTTTAGTAGTGGTATTTCTCTCCATTTACCAAAAAAAAAAAAAAACAACCAAAACAAAACAAACAAACAAACAAAAACAGGGTAGCAACCCCTTTGAGGTCGTCTTTGCTCTGATGATGTCACACTTCACTGGAAGACATTTCCCCCAGAGCATATCACCAACATCAGGGGAACAGAATCCAACTGGTCACTACAAAGTTTGCTGCTCATACAAAGACAAGGATGGTAAAAAATCTGGAGAGAAATGCTGTATTTTTTGTGCGGAATGTGATGTTCTGCTTTCTGTTGTTCTATGCTTTGAAATTTATCACATGAATTATTAAATACTGATCATCATACTCATATACATTCCTACTACATTAGGGTTAGAGACAAGTTTTGTTTAGAATAATTCCAAGAACAATTTTTATATTTTATTTTCACACTGAAAACCAGTCAGATTGGCTTCAGCCTTGAAGAGCACATTTACATAAAATTAAATGAATACGACAGCGAACTGCACTTTTTTTTTTCTAAATGGAAAATGGGCTAAAAACACACTGGAGTTCTGTGTGCATCCTCATTGAGTAAACCACAGTGAACAGAGGACAAGAAAAGAAATGGTTATTAGACACAGTTTTTAGAGCAATACCAGGTGGATCTCCCAAAGACCAGCAGATTCACTGACTCTACATCTTTCAAGTTGCAAATAAAGACATGACTCCAAATTCAGATTTCAGGTGACTGTCTACAAACTAGGAAAGTAATTTTAAAGAGAATTATGAGCTGAGAAAAAATCTTGAGGATCTGACCTAAAATGCATTAGCCAAGCTTACCACTGAGGAAGTAAGATCACTCTCACTTATTACCTTAAACACAAAATACAATAAAAACCATTGCTCTAGCACTGGGCCAGCATCTTCTACACAGATGTTCAAGAGACATATATATACCACAGGACATTTAGACAGAGTGACCATAGCTCACAAATTTCCCAGTTTTTTGTTCTCATTTACACGTTGCCCCCAAGAAATAATACTAGTACACTTTTGATCTGTTGGTATGTCCTGATTTGGATGATAAATGACATGGCCCCTACACACCTTTCGAATAAAAAGCAGAAATGAACTGACTTGGCTCTAGATTTCTCTCAGGTTCGATTTGGAAGCCTGATTTTTCTACCCATCCAGGTTTCTTTGAACTATTCATGACTGGGCAGATACCTTGATAATTGTATAGGTGATGCATCAGGAATTTGGACATCATGCTGAATCTTTAGTATAAGAGTTTAATTACATTATTAATATTTATCACTAGGTCTAATCCTATTTTTACTCTGTCACATTCATAGAGATCAAACCTAGAAATTTGTGTTGTTTTTTTTTTGATTAGTCATATGATTCTGTGAAAGCCTATTGCCTCCATTCCTTTATATTTACCAGTTCAATCTTCAAACAACAATGCATTCTACGTAGAAATTCAATCCTATTTAATAAGATATTCAGAATTTTCTAAATTATTTAAATAATTTTTGCAACCAAAGTGAGGGAAAAGATTACATTACATAAGTACCAACCACTTATTTGTGTTTAGAGAGAACAGGATAGAAGTTTGTTTGAGAATCAAGAGTGTCTAACTCTTGTTGAAATCACTTAATTATGTTGTGTTATATATTTCTGAGGTTTGCAGTGATAAAGCTGTAATATGTAATTTTTAAAGATTTCTTTTTGTTCAAAATTGATATAACTCTATGATGTAATAGGACTGACTACACTATCCGAATTTAATTCTTAACTTTGCTTTCATTAAGTGGACATAATTCTCTGGGAAACATTTTCCTATATAAGCAGATGTTAATAAATCCAGACTCCAACATTTGCCAGCCAGATAATTTTGAATGTGTATAATGCTGGACATTTAAAAATCTCTCAGCCTCAAACTTTTCTTATTTACAGTGAGAAAGCTGGAAAAATGACTCTTTGTAGTTTTTAAAATGAAGAATCTGTTTCTTAGTGGCAAATTTATTTCTTAGAAAAACAAAGATTTTTTTCTTTTTTCTTATCCTCTGTGAATAATACTTCCCCTCTTTTGGGTTCCTCTGTCAGGATAAAAGCCTTTTGCCCTAAGTATGATAGGCTACAGCTTTTAAGAAAGTATAGACAAGAGAAGTCAATTATGGGTTTAAGCTTTGATAATATACTCTACGTTTTTACAGACAACTGGGTGATTTCTCTCCTTTTCCACTCCACTTGCTCTGTTTGGATGCAGCCTGCAAGAGAAATTCATTTTTCAGCCAGTTGCACTTTCGAAAAGAGTCTGGGAAAAATCTCACAAGCTCTGAGCCAGCTGCAGAGAGGCCTGAGTGGTTCCTTAATGACTGCAGCCTGGGGATAAGGAAGTGTGACCACCAATTTGACTTCAGATGAACACAGTACTTTGTGAAACTATGGAAATAGCTGCTCTGACACTACCTGAGCCATTCAGCACTTAGCCTAGGAGCTAACCTGTGCTTTTCCTCATGTGAAGACAGAAATTACAGAGGCTTGGCATTCCTGGAAACTATCTTAGATTCTCCTATCAGGAGGATTGGTTCAGTGTGCATTATGGAGGTCATCCAATTCTATCAATCTGCTCTGACAGAAAAATAATATTTTCTCCAAGCCACTGCACAGTTAAACTCAATTTATGTATTAGCCACCTTTTTAAAAAAAGCATCATCTAACCATAAAACAATCTGTAAATGAATATTGTTCTTTCTTTGCTGTGAGGTGATTAGACAATTATTTCACAGGTAGGCTAAATTTTATAGCTTACTAAATAAACTCATGTCATATTCAAATTTACTTTTTCTCCTATATTAGTATTTATTTTTCTAAGTAATGTAGATAGTTTTATTGTTTAAAGATAAGACAGTTTTATAAAGGATGTCTTAATGTTCTCTACCTGTGTTCATGGTGTTTCTTTTCTTCACATCAACTAACTAGATTGTTGCCACTTCATTAACCAGCTCTCAATCAAGCAAGACAAACACATGAATTGAGAGATTGCTGCATATGGCAGACAGCACTGAGTAACTCTGCGGGGAATACATTCTGCCAATTTTGGGTTCTAAATCTGTTTTATGTTCACATTATTGTCCTCAACTGAGAAAAGAATTCCAGCTTCATTCAAACCATCGTAAGCCTTGTTTTTCTGTTGGACTCAGGATGTATTCCTGAAAATGCATGCACAGAACAGAATACCAATTGCTGTGAAATACATTATCAGTCTGAAATGCCTAACAATTATTTAGTCAGTAATAGGAAACAGTTTTGCTTTACATTTGAAAGTCTGGCATTTAACTTATGATTTTGTCAATATACACTAAAGGCCACAGAAAAAAAGAGCTATGATGAATCTGCTATCAACCTAAGTCTGAGTAGTTGTGTTTTGTTTTGCTGAGTTGCTGCATATGCATAACAATAATATTGCCTAGATTCAAAGAAAACACAAAGTCCATTTACTGAATAATGTACGTGCACCTGGCAGGAAAATCATGTAAGGAATGTTTGAATGCAAAGGTTATCAGTTTATTACAGCAACCAAAAGCAGTGCTTATATTAAATAAGCTGTTTAGTTCTTTATTGTCTTGTCCTTTCAACAAATATTCACTGTACATCATTCTGAGGAATACAATATGCCACTGGATAAAGAAACCACAGATGAGTTTTACATAAGTTTTGTCCCAAGGAGATTAAAATTTATTGGGATGGGTAAACATTTAATTATAATAGAAGAAACTACAAATTACTTTCTTCAAATAGATTATATAGGCATGTTAAGGTCAGTACCATGTTATGGCATCCCTCATTTCTACTAATCTTAGGTTGATACCAAGATAAAGATTTAAGTTTAAGCAGTTAGTTTTTATGAGAAGTAGCCTTAGAAAGCATTAGGAGGAGAATGAAGGAGTGAGGCAAGAAAGGGAAGGAAGCCAGTACTGACTGCGTTAAATGAGCAGGATACTGTCATGGCAATTTGGGCAAAATCCCCCGGGACATGTAGGTAGACTGCCTAAAACGCATTCTGAGTAAACGTGCTGAAAGGGTAAGGAGGATTTATCTACCAATTCTTCCTTTAACATTGGTTGAGGGCCACTGCAGGCTGCATTGGCTCCTAGCAATTCCAATCTACCCTGAGCATGAACCTAGCACTTTCCTGTGGTCAGGTCTCAGGTAAAGACTCACAAATCTGGATCACAGTTTCCAGCAGGAAGCAGTAAATACATCTGGAAATGGTAAGTGCTAAGGCTTTGGGACTGTGACTATGTCTACTTACTATCTTTGCTATAACTCAGATTGAAACATGTTGTGAGCATTTTGATAATAGCATATGTTATACATTGAACACAGCAATGTTATTCATTCTGTCCTCTATTGTAGCTTTCAGTTCCTACAATAAATGAATAGAATATTTTCTTTGTCTCTATTCCTTACCTCTGCTTATTTATCACTTGTTATTATACAAGTGAAATATTGAAATGGCTTCCTAACTGATTTCTCTGCCTCCAGTTTGCACCTACTTTTAGCCACCATATATTGTTATTAGATTACCATTTTGTCTCCCCTTATTAAGTATTTCCAGTGGTGCTTCCATGGCTATGAAGGCATGCTAAAATTTCTTAGTCTATTGTTCATAAAGGCTGAATTTTGCATTCTACAGAATACTTTTACGTACATTATTTTATTTAATCTTCATAAAAATTCTATTAATAGATACCATTACCCCATTTTTAGAGATAATTCCTAAAAATTTTTGTGATTTTTCCTAAAGAATTTAAGTGAATTCCTTATATCTTACACTAAAACAGGGACTTGGAGTTTTTTTGTTTGTTTGTTTGTTGGTTGGTTTTAAATTCATTTTTATTGTTAGACTTATTGGGGTGACATCTGTTAGCAAGGATTACATAGGTTTCAGGCATGCAATTCTACAGTGCATTGTCAACTTGATGTATAATCAGTTCACCACCTAATGTGACTTCTCTTTCCATCACCTTATATTTAGCTTCCCCACCCTCCTCTCCCACCCCCTCCCCTTTCTCCCCTCCCTAACCCACTCATCCCCAAATAAACATTAAACTATTGATTGTGTCCATGGGTTATTTGTTTGTTTGTTCATTTCTTTTTTTCCTTTGCTTTCAGTTTTATATTCCGCATATGAGTGAAATCATGCAGTTCTTTGTTTTTTCTGTCTGGCTTATTTCACTAAGCATGATGATCTCCAGGTCCATCCATTTTGTTGCAAATGGCAATAGTTCATCTTTTCTTACAGCTGAGTAATACTCCATTGTGTATATGTACCACAGCTTCTTTATCCAGTCATCTGTCGCAGGGCACTTTGGTTGTTTCCATGTTTTGGCCACTGTGAACAGCGCTGTGATAAACATTGGGGTACATAAGTCTTTGCGGACAAAGGTTTTCAAGTTCTTGGGTACATCCCCAGAAGGGGGATTGCTGGGTCTAACGGTAGCTCCATTCCCAATTTTCTGAGGAACCTCCACACTGCCTTCCACAGTGGTTGTACCAGTTTGCATTCCCTCCAGCAGTGTACCAGAGTTCCTTTTTCTCCACATCCTCTCCAGCAATTGTTATTCCTTGTCTTGTTGATAATAGCCATTCTCACAGGTATGAGGTGGTATCTCATTGTGGTTTTGATTTGCATTTCCCTGATAGCTAATGAGGATGAGCGTTTTTTCACATGTCTGCTGGTCATTTGTATGTCTTCACGGGAGAAGTGTCTGTTTAGTTCTTCTGCCCACTTTTCAATTGGGTTGTTTGTTTTTTCGTTGTTAAGTCTTATTAGTTCTTCATATATTTTAGATATTAGACCCTTATCTGATGTGTTATTGGCAAATATTTTCTCCCATTCAGTTGGCTGTCTCTTTGCCTTGTTGATGGTTTCTTTTGCTGTGCAGAAGCTTTTTAGTTTGATATAGTCTGATCCATTTATTTTTGCTTTTAACTTCCCTTGCCTTTGAGGACAGGTTCATGAAGTCTTCCTTGAGTCTTAGGTCTATAAGTTTAGCACCAATGTCTTCTTCTATACAGTTTATTGTTGCAGGTCTGATATGAAGGTCTTTAATCCATTTTGAGTTAATTTTTGTATTCGGAGAGAGTTCACAGCTCAGGTTCATTCTTTTGCATATGTTTTTCCAGTTTTTCCCAGCATCACCTACTAAAGAGTCTGTCTTTTCCCCACTGTATGTTTTTTGCTCCTTTATCGAAAATTATTTGTCCATATATTTGTGGGTTTATTTCTGGGTTTTCAGTTCTATTCCATTGGTCTCTATTTCTGTTCTTCTGCCAGTACCAAGCTGTTTTGACTATTGATGCTTTGTAATATAAATAGAAGTCAGGAAGTGTAATGCCACCAGCCTTATTCT
>PVJL010019313.1:0-14123 GCA_004026885.1 Lyroderma lyra | reverse complement strand
GTCTGATCCACTACAGATTTCTGATTCCCAGGGGGAACCATTGCATCTGAGATGCATGCTCAGCACATCCTTGAGGTGCACCGAAAACAGCAATGCCTGCAGCCGGCATCGGTCAACAGAAAGGGCCCGATTCTTCTCCACAACAATGCCTGACCGCATGTCCTACAACCAACACTTCCAAAGTCAAACGAGTTGGACTACGAAGTTTTGCCTCAACCGCCATATTCACCTGACCGCTCGCCCACCGACTACCATGTCTTCAAGCATCTTGACAACTTTTTGCAGGGACAATGCTCCCACAACCAGCAGGATGCAGAAAATGCTCTCCAAGAGTGCATCGAATCCCGAAGCACAGACTTTTATGCTACAGGAATAAACAAACTCATTTCTCAGAAAAAATGTGTTGATGGTATTGGTTCCTATTTTGCTTAATAAAGGTGTGTTTGAACCTAGTTACAATGATTTAAAAGTCACAGTCCAAAACCGCAATAACTTTTGCACCAGCCTGTAGATAAGTGCAATATGTAGCTTGCAAATGGTGCATAAGACTTTGATGAGGTGGCATCTAGACTATCACAATGGCATCCTTCAGTGTCTCATTGACTTTGCTAGAGGGTGGGTTAGAAGTAGCTTTTTAGCAGGGAAGAGGTCAGCTCACTGATGTGCGAAAGGAATATCAAGTTTCTGGGCAAGTAACCCCGCAGCGAGGGCAGACACGACCTCTGGAGCCAAGAACAAATGTGTACATTTCTCCACCTCTGCCCGGTTAGGTCATCGAGCTTTGTAACACTTAGCGAGCGTGAGAAAGTTGTTGTGTTTCTCCTGATGACCCCGTGGCATGAGTTACAGAGGCTCTAGGATTCTCTATTAGGAAGTTTTGATCCAGCAGGTCACCAGCACTGGGCTGGACAGTTATCAAGTTTTTTAACACGGACCTTGTCATTTACGCCACCACTTTCTCTGCAGCGTCTGTGGTTTTCCATCCCTTCTGTTCCAGCTCGCATTCTGGGGGCGCATCGCTACAACTGCTCCCTTGCAAGCTGCCTTCACCCCGTCCGCTCCCCACTTCCCACCAAAAACAAACAAACAAAAAACACTCACCCCAGCAATTCCCTCCCGAATGGGCGGGGTGGGGCTGGGCCCGAGGCCCCGGGGCTGGGAAAGTTCCCACCCCAGAGGGACAGTGGAGGAAAGCTGCCGGGAGGACCGGAGGACGAGGACGAGCTGGGGATGGGGCCACCTCAAGTCTGACAGCGCAGCCCTCCCCGTGCCTGGGGCTTTATGCTTCACACCTGCCCAGGGCATCTGGTAAACACCCCTGGTGGGAGGCCAGAGCGTCAATGTCATCACTGTTGCAATCCATGAGTGGTCCAGGCCAAGTTCAGGGCTCTGGGAGAGGGCTGGGGGTGGGGAGGTGCCTCATTTTCTCCCCCAGTGCTCTCTTCCTTTCTAGGCTGCTGGGGGGCAACAGGTGCCCTATGGTTCCCCTCCAGTAAGTACTCCAGGGAGGGAACTCAAATCCCTGGGTTTTCTCCTTTATTTCGTAGCTTCAATTCAGCACAAGCTTTATTGGCATCTTCGGCTTCGTGTATGTATTTACTCCTAAACATGAGTAGTTCTTCGGAGCCCCAAAATCCAGCACGAAAATTACTGTATTAAGTTCTAGAAAAAAACATTAAAAACATTTCTCCTCAAACATACAGAACATGCCATGCCAAGTCTCTTGTTTATTCAACAATCTGGTGAAATTGGTCAATTGCACATACGCTTTATATTCCCAAAATGGAATAACTTAAATGTTAAAGTGTATGTTTGTGTTACCACCATAACTGACTTTGTAACACATGGTACTATTTAACACAAAAATCACAAAATCCACTCATCTTAAATGCTGCATATCACAGCATACAAACTCTTGTCTTCCTATGACCTATTCAGATGATAGACAGCAATCCCCTAGTTAGAAATTTATACGAAACACAATTTAATGCTCAAACATGGAAATTAGCAACATAATTCCCCAAGCCAAGAACATCCCAGCATTCTGTGCTAAGACATACCCCAGTGCCTACATCCACAGTCACAGCATCGCTGTGCGGCGGCTCGGGTACCAGAAGAACCAGAGCAGCACACACGAATAAGTGAACAGCACGGGCAGTATCTACACAGAAACATGTCCAGCATCAGGACCAATGCCAATTCCTGTTGCCATTCGCATGTATGCCAGCATGGCTGACAAAGCATTAGAAAGAACAGTCTGCTTGACAGTCACGCCCGTCTTCAGCAACACAGCCAAGTCACCTAGTTCATGAGGCAACTTATGGCAGGAGGGCAGCCGAGCTGCTTGAACCCTTCTGTACACCTTCAGGAAAGGCAGCACCAGTGGCTAGGCCGTCACCGTCACCAGCACCTATGCCAATGTAGCGATGCTGCCTCTTTCCTTCCCCCCCCCACAGGTGCGCTGACTGCGACTGGGGGTGGAGGTGCTGCTGCTGAAGATTGTGATGGCAGCCATGAGGACACTGGGGGAGGTCACCTGACTGGCTGAGTGTGCCATGGCAATGTGGGTGGCATTTTTTTCTGCACTCTCCGGGTGCATATTCATTGTTGACTTCTTGTGGGTGAAGTGAGCTCTCATGACTTCTTGTTCTTCCAAGATTGCTGGCTGCTGAGAATGAAAGTGGGGTGGGGGCTCTTGCGAGTGTGCTTGTAAACACCCCTCAAGTTGGTCATTGTGTCTACTTTCTCCCTTTTGTTGACTATTGAGATTCATACTTGGACAATGCTTTTCCATCTCCGTGTCATCATCATTTTCAGGCTTTTTTTTTTCTGCTGTTCTATTGCAATAAAAGGCACCTATGGGCAGGGTTGCATTTGTGCAAATCCTAGCAGTGTCTCCTAGGCAGTGTAACTATTCAGAAAGGTAAAGAACCAACAATGCCTCAGTGATAGGACAGGTAGGAAAAGCACATTTATCTTTCTGAGTGTCCCCTAGGTCACCTGCAAAGTTTTACATACAAATGTTCAGAGTAGCATTACTTGTAAGAGCCCAAACTTGGTACTGATGGGAACGTCCAAAAACTGATGAATGAGTAAACAAGCTGTGGTCCATTTGTACAATCGAACACTGCCATGTAGTTAAAAGGACGAATCTGCTCACACAATGACAACATTGATGAACCTTAAAAACTTTATGCAAAGTCAGAAGAGCCAAATGCAAAATATTGTACCTTGTACGCTGCCATGATGCTTTTCCTGTTGACATACGGCTCCCTTGTATGGAGATAGCAGAAATTACTTAACTAAGCCCCATTGTGGGATTTGAACTTGGTTTTCATTTTTTAATATTACAAAGAGTGCCGTGGTGGCCATCTATATCGCTGGGCATTTGTGGCCCATCTTAATTGTCTTTGGGCAAATGCCCGGAAGTGGAACTGCCTGTTTGAAGGTTTGTGCACGTTAAGGCTTTCGGTAAGTATTGCCAAACGGCCCTTCCGAAAGTTTGCTTGGTCTTGCACCCACCGGCAGCACATGAGGGTCCAATGTCTCTATTCTCCAGTATAGCACTTCCCTCATAAATACAGCACTATTCACCCGTCGGGGGCTGTTCCAGGCCTGAAGGTCCAAACTTCATCATGCCCTGTAATTTTTTGCAGTTGTCTTGGTATGTGGTCACCATGGCCTTGCTCATCAACAGCGCCAATTGCCAATTCGCTGGTCTCATCATCGCCACCGTGGGATGGATCTTGTCTACCATGAGCATGGGCTTTGCAGAGTGGCGAGTGTGGCACATGAACAACGCCTCAATCTCTCCCCCTGGCGTGGCCCTTGTGGGTCCATGGAAAGTGTGTGTTTACCATAGCACCAGCTACTTTGACAGGGCCACACCGTGCCACCATTACCCCTACCTGGACACTTACCTCCCTCGGGACATTCGCGCTGCCCAACATCTCTTATTGGCCGCCAGCATCCTGGGGCTCCTGGGAAAGGTCTCTGTTGTCTTTGCACTGAGGAATTTGTATCTGGGAATTCGGAGTGCTACCCGCCACCCATTTGCAGTTCCAGGAATTGTGAACATGGCTGCCAGTGCCTGTATTGCCATTGCTGTGATCTGGAGTTACTACTCCATGATGAATGATGAGGGTATATCCTTCCCACCACCTTTGTCTATACCCTTCAAGCCAGATAAGCAGGAAATGGGCAATGCCATGATAGTGGCATGTCTGGCTGCCTTCATAATGATGTTAAGTGGGCTGTTTCACCTCTCTTACAAAGTCCACCTGGACAACTGGGCAGATCCTGATGTTTTGGAAGCATAAAATTCCTCATTGCATTGGCTTCGCAAACCCAAGAACACCAGGAGTTTGTGAAGTAGCATTAGGATGTTGTGCAGAAAGTAGCCAACTATTTTGTTATCTTCTGTGTCCAAATTTGGTTCATTGATTGGTTGGTTAAATTAAGGCACTTTTATTTTAAAAATAATCTTGCCCACCTACCAGTTTGTCTTAATGGATCTGGATTTTAAATATTGTTTAATGAATACAATAAACCTTCTGTATGCAAATAAGAGTTTCTGAGAGTCGCACATCTCTGTCTTAAACTTCTGTTAAAAACAACCGACCTCATTTCCTATGGCATGGTAATAACACTTCTCTATCCTAAAAATTTCCAAAAGGTGCAAAAGTCGGGAGAATAGTATAAGAAATCCCCCCACATTCGTTATCAGATGACACAGTTATCACAGTTCTGCCAAATTAGCATTATCTCGCCTTTCTTCCCTCCTTTTAAATCTACTTTTCTTTTTCCAAAGGGTGTTAGCGCATACCCCAGCTCTGCTCTTCAATATCACTCTCTTAACAAAATGGACATTTTCTTGCATAAACCATGTTATAACTTAAAAATGAACAATTATTCCTTGGTATCATCAAAATACTTAGACTTTTAAATGCCTCAAAAGTAATTCTACAGTTTTATTTTTTCCACACAAGGTGTTCATTCTGCCTCTGAAGTTTTAATTTAAAACATGCCCTTGGGAGTTCCCTGATGGTGTAGTGGCTTAAGGCTTCAGTGGTGGCGCTGTCAGCACTGTGGCCTGTGTTCGATTCCCAGCCAAGGAGCTACCCACATACCAAAAAGCAAAAAATAAAAAAAAATAAAAAAAAAAAAAAAAACACGCCCTTGCCACACAGTTTCTGCCCTTTTTGTAAAATAGAGTTTTGGTTTACTGAAGAAAGTGGGTCAATTGTCCTATCATTAAGCTTGTTACCGCTTGAGGCTTGGTTAGACTCCCGGCCAGTTCTTTGAGGAAGAGTATTTCAAAGGTGGTACCATGTACATTCACCAACCGACATTCGTTGTACCAGGAGGCCTGGGGGAATTGTCCTTTTTAGTGATGCTAGATTGGTGGGTGAGCCCACGGTGGGAAAGCCCGATCCCTCTTGTAAATTTCATCAGACTTCCACCTGACCGTTTCCTCTGTTGGTGGTCCTTGTTTGGGTCAGTCACTGTGCAGAGGGTTACAGGGCGTCACTTCCTAATGTGAACATTCTTGCCAGATTTATTAGCTGGTGGCTTTTGTAAAGAAAAAACTTCCCCTCATTAAGCATGGCTACTTGGTCACTCCAAAATTCAGCTTGTACAAATAAGGCAAGGTGAGTGCTTCATTTTCATCCTCTAATTGTTAAATTTCTATAGAAAGGAGGGAGAATGCCCTAAACACCAACATATTTTTAAAAATTGTTTTTGTTATTTTGGTTTACCTTTTGACTTTTTCATTTTTTGGGTATCAGCTCAACTTTTGAGTATCAATTCATGAGATTGTTTCCACATTTTTTATTACAGAAAATGTCAGATGCATTCAAAAGTAGACAATTAAGTTATCTCAGCTTCAAGAATTATCAGTATGTGGCCACTCATGTTTCATTTCTACCTTCACTGACTCTCACCATCCCCAGCCTTGAATTATTTTGTAATGAATGCCTGGTAATGTATTATTTCATCCATAAATACTTCACATTTCTAAAGGACAGGACTCCTTTTTAAAAATATAACCACACTATCATTATTACACCCAAAAACGTTAACAATAATTTCCTAATGTAATCAAATGCCTAATCAATATTCAAACTTCCCTAATTGTCTCAAAAATGTTCTTTAATAGTAACCTGTAGGTTTCTATATATTTGGTATATTTCACTCAGTTATATACTTTGTTATTTCTTTTATGATCAAATTGTCCCTCCCATCCTTGACAATGGAGCCACAGGAACACATATTCTTTGACATGTTTCTATTGGTATTATTTTAAGATTTTAAAAATCCCTTCTTTATTCAAGACATTCATAATGTACAGTTTACCTCAAACAAGTCTTCACTTTATCAATAAAAGTTATTCTATGACAATGATTTTTCTAAAGAACAAAATGATAGAGGGAACATATCAACAATATACTCAACAACTACATTCATCAAATGTGAGAGAGATGTTGAAATTATAACATTTATTTACTCTTTATCTAATTACCTTTTATACCAGTGGTTCTTAAGCTCATAGAAATTCTCCCCAGAATAACTCTCATACACACAAAATTTCGTTAGGTTCACAGTTCTCTTGAAACCTATTCATGGATCTCATTTTCTAAATAAGTGACAATTTCCAAAACTGGATTTATTGTTTCATAGACATGTTAAAAATGCCCTCCCTTCTCATAATTTTCAACTTTTTTTTTAAACAAATGAACTTTACCAGTTAAAAATCTCCCTAGAGTATTGAGTACAGATATATACTGCTGAAAATGTTGTATTAAACATCTACACTTAAAGTTTAAGAAAAACATTTTTAATAAAACCAAATTTTTAATAGTCATTTTCCTTTCAAGAAACATGATTAAAGAGCATCAACTATAATTCAAAAAAGTAGTCACAGGATATAAAGTACAACACAGGTAATATGGTCAATGGAATTGTAATAACTATGTACAGTGTCAGGTGGGTAGTAGACTTGTTGGGGTTACCACTTTATGAGGAGTGTAAATGTCTAAGCACTATGTTGTGTTGTATACCTGAAACTAACTTAAAAAAAGAAACATGATTAGAAAGCATATTACTATTTGAAAAGGATTTTACTGTAGAAACACCATCTCAGGCACAAAGCAAATTCTAAATGCAGTAAGATCGGTGTAGCCATCTTTGTAATGTTGAGCGTTGTGATATAGTCACCTGTCGATGGGCAGGAGTCCGTTTGCATGCTTGTTTCTTGAAAGTCTTCCACTCCTGAGAGCTTGCCATCATTTGGTGAAGATCATGGATGGTACAAAGAAGATGATGCTCTTTTCACCTCGATTCCTGCTTATCTTCAGTATTTTCTTTAGTATGTTTGAAAAAAGCTCCATGTCTCTACCCAGAGCCTGTCATTCTTTTATGACTCGTGCCTGTTTGGATAATGCTGGAATAGTTCTGCAAAAGCATTGGATTCTTGATTATTTTTTCCATACTCATTTTGCTTGAAAAAAATGAAGTACTTTCTTGCATTCAGTTTTTTTCATGTTCTCCAGCTCTGCTACATTCTATATCTTAGTAAATTCTTCTGTAATTTTTCATTTCTCTGAAATTTATATTCTATACCAGCAAGGTTTTACCCACTGAAAAACTCACATTGTAACAGTGCATACATCAGTACCAGCTATGTCCCTCCTTCTGGAATCAAAGGTTGCACCATTCTGTGAAATTCTCCACTAGCTGATGAACTCTCTAACCATCACCATCCATTAAAAGACGCTTCTGTGACTCAGTCAGTCATGATTCCTATGGCCTTCACGGTGGCAGTGAGGGTGGTGCCCATCAGACTTTTGGGGTTTGTTATTGAAAATACTTTGTTTAAATAGTATGTTAGTAACAGTTTTATTGTAGTATAATTATATACCATAAAATCCAAACTTTAACATGTACCAGTGAGTGGTTTATAGTGTAGTCATGTAGTCGTGCAGCCATCACCACCATCTCATTCCAGCTCACTTTCATCACCCCCAAAAGAAACCCCATTAGTGTCCCCAGCAGTCTTTGAGACTTTCCTTTTTTCCCTCTACAAGATGTCCCATGTGCATCGTGTCCATGTCAAGCCCTACACCTTGACTCAGCCATGCTATTTCTTTACTAAGCCTTAAACAGGGGGGTGGTATTCAGAACTCACATTTTGGGCTCATTGGGTTGCCATTATATCTAGGTATGCCAATGAACAGAGCTAGGGTATATAGATTTTTAAGAAGAAAAAAATTATTATATTACAAAACTATGTTCAATACAACCTTACTTACAAACTTTTCATTTAGCTGCAATTTAAATATACTGCATTTCTTTCTCCCAGATTGAAAACCCAACAATATTAACATACTTATTTGCTTATTCAATGATATATAAAATTTAAAATGACATTGCTAATATCATTATTAGCCATAAGACTGCTGACTGCTGAATAAAGTGTAAGATTTCTTTTAAGCCCTATTTGCCTCTCACATTTCTTGTATTAGGTATACATAGTCAAACTGCTTCCTTCTAAAATTTTTGGATATAATGACGGTTATATCATTAACCATTAATGATGGTCGTATGATTATATATCCAACTTTGTAAGCTCATTCATTTCATCTTGTTTTCTATTTTTGCAGTTTATTTTTGTGTTTTTGACATAGTTTTATTTTTGAATATGTGAAATATTTACATGATTGTAAAGTTATTTAACCAGGTTTATTCAGAAAAAGTCTGAACAAATTTCTGTTCCTATCCCCATTTTATTCTCTTCCAGCTTAAGTAACTTTTTAATTTTTGGTTTCTTCTCCAATATTTTCTTTTGCAAATCTGAGGGCTTTGTGTTTATAGTTATTCCATATCATACAAAATACAATCACAGCATATATATTATTTGGCACCTTTCTTTTTCACTTGACAAATAAATTCCTGCAGATTACTCTGTACCCATATGTGAAGACCTTTCTCATTTTTTTGGCTGCATAATATTCCATTGTGTGAATGTACCCTAGTTTATTCAACCAGCTAGGTGTGTATGCATGTGTGTATGTATTTTAACTGTTCACGCATCTTTTGTATTTTGCCAGCATCTTTAGGATAGATTCCTAGGACTCAAAGGTCAGTGTATCTGTCATTAAAAATATACGTATTGCTAAATCTTCTAAGAGAGATGATCCGTTTTGCACTCCTATGAGCAATCTATAAGAACGTCTGCTTCTTCAGTCTTGTCAAAAAAATACATTGTAATACTTACCTGGCAGGGGAGATACCATGATCACGAAGGTGGTTTTCCCAGGGCGAGGCTTATCCATTGCATTCCGGATGTGCTGACCCCTGCGATTTCCCCAAATGTGGGAAACTCAACTGCATCATTTGTGGTAGTGCGGGACTGCGTTCGCGCTCTCCCCTGCAAAAAAAAAAACAAAAAAAAAAAAACAAAAAAAAACATTGTAAGACTTTTGAGTTTTTCTTCACCATGATAGGTGAGACATGGTATCAGTGTTATTTTAATGTCTATTTCTCTTATTATTGAGGTTGAACATTTAAAAAATTTTTAAGACTATTTTGTACTTCTTCAATGATATGTTAGTTACCTACTTCTGTGTAATAAATTGCCCCAAGGCTTAGTGGATTAATTAAAGCAACACGCACTTATTACCCCACAGCCTCTGCGGGTCAGTAGTTTGGGTGCAGCTTAGCTGGGTCCTCTACTTCATGGTCTCTCACAGAGCTGCAGTCATAATGCCGCCTGGGCCTGGGGTCTCATCTGAAGGTTCAGTGGGGAGGGCCCCACTTCGAAGCCCACTTAGGTTGTTGTTGGCAGGATTTGTTTCTTTAGTTCCTCACCAGCTATGGGACAGAGGTTCCAGTTCCCTGCTAGATGGACCTGTCCACAGAGCTTCTCCGAACATGGCAGCTGGCTTCACCAGAGCAAGTAAGTGAGAGAGCAAGAGCGTGGTAGTCATAAGTTTTGTACAACCTGATCACAGAACTCACAGTGCATCACTTCTGCCATGTTCTATTCATGAGAAGCAAGTCACTGCATCCAGCCCCCGCTCAAGGGGAGGAGACCAAGGCATGAATATAGGAAGGTGAAACCGACTGGAGGCCATGTCCCAAGGTGCCTGCCACCATTTCATACTTCTAGCCCAATCTGCTGTTGATTTGTTGGTATTCTGCATTTTTAGGATGTCTTAATATAGTAAGAATATTTGCCCTTTATCCTATGTCTTTTAGTTATAAACACCTTTCTTAATTTGTTCTTTATTTTAAAACTTTGCTTGAGGTATTTTTTGTGATGCAAATGTTTTTGTAAAGTTTATACATTGTCAAATTTCTCAATCTTTTATTGCGTCTGGTATTTGAGTCACAATTTAGGTGTATTTTCCCCCACTCCCATGTTATAAAAGGTTTTATTCATTTTTTTCCTAGTACTTGAATGGTTTCATTATTTTATGGTAGTCATTTGACTTTATCCTGATAGACAATGTGATATTTTGAGTCAAATTTATCTTTTCCAAATGATTTTCCTTTTGTACCAATAACACTTAATTAAGAAAAAAATCTTTTCTCCACTGATTTGAGATGCTACCTTTTTCATATACTAAATTTTCATAGGTATTGGGTTCATTTCTGGAAATTTGACTCTGGTGTATTTGTGTATTAATGTGCAATACTATATACTGTTTTAAATTTTAGAGTCTTATTTTTAAAGTAATATGTTATGTCATACGCTCATTCCCTCCCCACCCTTAGGACATTCTTTGTTGTTTCTGCTTATTTTTTCCACATGAATTTTATAATCAACTTGTCTTACTTCAGATTGGGAAAAATGTGTTGTTATTTTTATTAAGATCATGCTGAGTTTATAACTTAACTTAGGGATAATTGACATATTTGTAATAGTGAGTCTTCTTATTCTAGAACCTGGTATGTCTTTCTTTGCATTGGGATGTTTCCAGAATGGGGCAGTAATAATAAAAAGGTAATGTATGCATGTGCAGTTGGTCTATACATGAATACAAGTTTTCATTTCTTATGGATAAATATCTTGGAGTAGGATTGCTGGGGTGAGTGGTAAGTCTAACTCATTTTCAGACTTTTAACCCATGTTTACTTTTTCCATTCAGTGTTTACAGTTGTGTGTGGGTTGTGGTGGTAAATATTTCTTCTCTTTTGAAGCCCCCAATGGGTATGCCCTCATGGATGACAGAGTTGAGTTTTTCTCCCGAACTTCATGGGTGATCCGGCTAGCTTCCAAGGTAACTGGTAAGCCCCTGATGCCCTCGATTGATTACATTCCAAAGTCATGCTTAAGGTCAACTCAGGAGAGAGACAGTAACTTCAGCTCATTCATTCACTGATGAATTCTTTCACCAAATATTAATTGGATGTTTTTCACATGAGAAATGCCACCAAAAACATTCAATCAAGAACTTTAGTGCTATAGCATATACAAGATACACACCCTCTATTTGTGCTGCTCGGTTGCTCACAGCTCTTCAGAGATTTAAAAGGCTTCCATCAGAATGAAATAAATGAGGAGGAGGACAAGATGGCGACTGGAGAGGAGGTCCCTAAAGCCTCTCCCAGAAAAGACAATTGAACGGCCACCCAAGAGCCAAGAAAGAGGACCCTGGGTGACAAAAACAGCAGCTGAGACATCCACGCATTGCAAGTAAACACCTAAGGGTTGGAGAGAAAGGGGCGAGCGGGAGAGGGGAGGGAGCAAAGACGGATTGCCACAGGACCTGATTGTGGAGGCTGCAGTGCATGGGAGGGGAGAGGCCAAGGGGAGACAAGAGGAAAAGCCCTAGCAAAGTGGCAGAACAGTGGGAGTCCGTTGGAGAGCTGGGCTGGGGAACTGGAATTTGGAGCGGCGATTTGGGGACAGAGCTTGGGAGCCAGCCTCTGGAACTCTTGAGTGGTAGCAGGGCTGAGCGAGGACTCTGAACTGCAGAGACAACATCTTGGCTCTAGGCTCCCTTGGGACCCACAGCACAGGCACACGCGGCTTCTGCACAGGGCTGCAGTTCCTGGCCCCGGCCCGCTGCGGGGTCAAGCCGGCTGCCACACAGGCAGCGCACAGCCCCTACACGGGGCTGGGGCTCCTGTTCTGACCTGCTGCGGAGGCGGGCTGGCTGCCTTCCTACTGCGGGGTCAGACCCACAGCTTCGCACTTGTGTGCATGCCTGCTCGCATGCCCCTGGGTCCTAAAAGCAGTGAGAGCCTGCAGAATCTGCCCCAACATTTGGCCACAGAAGCAGGCCCGGGAAGAAAGGCGGATTTGATAGCATTCATCCCAGCCAACAGGAACAGCCTTGGCCCTCATCACCCAGCTTCCCCAGCATAGGGCAGAAGGTGGAGCTGCCCTGGTGTGCCTTTTGTTGGCCTCTCCCTTTTCCTACAACCTCCCCAACCAACTAACTAACTACAGGAAGCGAAGGGACCATGATAGATGCGCACCGCCTCCAAACGTAGCAGGAGACCAGAAATAAATAAACAACCCCTCTCTCTCCCAAAACTTGCCCCCCAAGTACCACCTTGTGTCTGCCCTACAACAAGACCCCACAAAAATACCAGTCTGGGCTCCTGGGCACTACTGAACATAACGCCCTTATGTCAAAGAGGAAGAACCCAGCAGACAGGATGAATTCATTAAAAACTAAAACTCCTCAGAAAGAACAGGAAATTTATCAAGGCAGCTTCTTAGACCTAGAAGTTTCCGAATTAAGTGACCGAGAATTTAAAGTAGCCATTCTAAAGGCTATGAGAGAAATGAAAACATACTGGCAGAGCACCATGGCTGAGATAAACAACATAAAAAAGGACATGAATGACATAAAAAAGGATCTCCATGAACAAAAGGAACAATTTAACAAAGAAATTCAAAACATAAGGAAGATTGAGATGGAAATGCGAGAGATAAATAATACAATAAAAGAAGTGAGAAACGAAATAACTGCCATAGGAAACAGGGCCAACCAGATGGAGGAAAGAATTAGTGATATCGAAGATCAGAACATGGAAACAGCTAAGAAAGAGGAAGAGAGGAAATATAGAACCAAAAGGATTGAAAGAACTCTATAAGAACTATCTGACTCCATGAGACAAAACAAGATCAGGATAATAGGAATAGAAGAAGGGGTAGAGTATTCTACAGAGAGCATACTCAAATAAATAGTAGATGAGAACTTTCCAAACCTATGGAAAGATCTGGAACCCCAAGTTCAAGAAGAAAACAGGTCCCCTAGATACCTGGACCCTAACAGATCTTCTCCAAGACACATGGTACTAAACATGTCCAAAACTAAAGACAAAGAGACAATTCTCAAGGCAGCCAGTGAAAAAAGAACTATAACCTTTAGAGGAAAACCCATCAGACTGGCATCAGATTTCTTAGCAGAAACTCTACAAGTCAGGAGGGAGTGGAATCCAATATTCAAAAATTTAAAAGAGAGGAACTTACACCCAAGAATAAATTATCCAGCAAAATTATCTTTCAGATATGAAGGTGGAATAAAGACCTTCTCAGACACACAGAAGCTGAGGGAATTTGCCAGCACGAGGCCAGCACTCCAAGAAATACTGAAGGAGGCACTTCAACCTGAAACCAAACATCAGGAAAAATGGAACAAAGTTGGGGCAACAAGAAAGAAACAAAAATAAAAGAAAAACAAACAAAGAAATAAGTAATGGCCACAGGAAATCCTCACATATCGATCATCACTCTAAATGTTAATGGACTGAACTCACCAATAAAAAGACACAGAGTAGCAGACTGGATTAAAAAACAGAACCTATTCATATGCTGTCTCCAAGAAACACACCTCAGCAATAAGGACAAACACAGACTCAGAGTGAAAGGATGGGAAACAATACTTCAAGCAAATGGTAACTGGAGAAAAGCAGGAGTTGCCATACTGATATCTAATGAAATAAACTTCAGGTTAAAAAAGATAGTAAAAGACAAGGATGGACATTACATAATGATAAAAGGCACAATACAACAACAAGAAGACTTGACACTAATTAATATATATGCTCCCAACCAGGATGCACCAAAATATACAAAGAAACTACTAACAGATTTGAAAGGA
>PVJL010019312.1:0-14122 GCA_004026885.1 Lyroderma lyra | reverse complement strand
AATAACAGAGACTTAAATGATGTCCTTATGTTGAAAATAAAATTTCTTGTTATTATTTTTAGAAATTTAAACCCTAAATATTGTAAGCAGTTTTTTTTATAGTGCCAAGTACTAAACACTTTTTGGGCTTAAAGACATGTGATAATTTCTTTTGCTGAGTCTCAAATTATTCAGACAAATGTTAGAAAGTGTATGCAGACAAGCTGTTTAATGAAGTTTGCAGGATTCAAAATATAACTATTTTTAAGCATTTGGTCCAATTTGGAGGTTCACTAGTATATTTTAAAAAGCTAAAAATTAAAAATCAACATATCAAAACAGACATGGTAACATTAAATATATCATATCCCACATATAGATTTCTTCTGTAGAGTGTAGTTTACATGTTGGTTTAGTCCCTGATTGCCCCAATTGCTGGAAAGCAGAAATAAGTGAATTTCCTTTGCTGATTTGAGTGCAACTCTCTTTCATTTCTTTGCTGGATCTATAATGGATGAACAGTGAATCCTTACTAGAGTTCCATGTGTCTGTTTCATATAAATCCAAGTCTTTTGAGTGTGAAAACATCATTGTAAAATAGAGAAATTTGAGACTTCAAATGTGCATCTTTCTCAGAACAAGGTTGATTGATTTTTTTGAAACTCAAATTAAATTTGATATGACTTAGAACAAGCATCTGAAAAGCTTTTTAACATTAACTAAAGTAAAAACATGTTATGAATCTACATATCTACTTGTATGTCTAATTTAATGCTTTCTATACTTGGAAAGGTGATTTCCAAATTAAAAACAATAAAATTGTTAGTTTAATTTTTGTATGATTTAACCTGTAAAATGATTAATGATATTTTTATTTAAAAGATACCATACTTTAAAATCTAAAATTCTGTCTTTTCAAACTGGAAATATCTTATCTTTTTAAACTAAATCTATTTATCTCTAGAGTAATAAAAACTTACCTATATGAATATATATATTTATATAATTTTACTTCTCATTATAATATAGAAATGTCAAATTATTTGTACAGACAATAAAAAATGGAAAGCTCAGTAAGAGAACCTAGTAACATTCCAAAATTCCACACCTTTCAGTAGAGTATTCCAACTGCTATCTTTGTAGTCAGTACCATTAAGTTTGAAACACTATAAATGTTAGGATGTGGAGCAATTTTTCTAAGCTCACAATTTTTGGAAAGAATATGGGTGACCTTCTAACATCCACTTTGCTGAAGCTATTCATACATACTGTGCTTATTAAAATATTATATATATGCAATTAGTAGAGAAGGAATAGGAACAAAATTACTGGGAGTTCATCTAATTCATATTACTTGCAAATTATTTTTCCAAAATGAAATAATGCAATAATATAATGTTTGATGAATTTATATTTTCCAGAATGAATTCAGAAGCTTTGGTCCTGGTCCAACTAGGGTTTGTGGATCTCAAGGATTATACCCAAACTCAAATTATACATATTTACTATTACATATTTTACCTAGTTACTAAGGAACCTTTAAGACCTGGGTTAACCTACCTGAAGAAACCACAAAATTCTCAACCTCTAGTGATATCTATTTGCCTAGAGTACAGCCTTGAGCAAGCCAAAAGCACAAAACAGTTTGACTGCTGGCTGCACAGTTGGTCCTTAATGAGGAGAGAAATATGCCAAAGACCCTAATATATGAGAATCGCAAAGGCAAAAGGAGAGATGTATTATTTCATTTTTAAAAGTATATTCGTTATCACATTTCTGTTCAGCCATCTTCTCTTTTATTTTTTTATTTTTATTTTTTTTAGTTCAAAACTAATTTTATTTTTATTTATTTATTTTTTTTTTGGAATGACATCTGTTAGCAAGGATTACATAGGTTTCAGGCATACAATTCTACAGTGCATTGTCAACATGATGTATAATAAGTTCACCACTTAATGTGACTTCTCTTTCCATCACCTTATATTTAGCTTCCCCCTCCTCTCCCACCCCCTCCCCTTTCTCCCCTCCCTAACCCACTCGTCCCCAAATAAACATTGAACTATTGATTGTGTCCAAAACTAATTTTAAAAGGGTCATATTAAAGAATCCTTTAGCCCCTGGAATTCTCCTATATTTACTATTATTTTAAAAAATCTAGAGAATTGAGATTACTAACAGATCTGAAGGCTATAAATGCTGTAATTCAGTCTATGGGTGCCTTACAACCTTGTTTGCTATCTCCTATGATTCCAAGACATTGGCTTCTTTTAGTAATTGATTTAAAAGACTGTTTCTTTAAAATAGTTTTAGCTAAAGATGACAAATGAACATTTGCCTTTTGAAAAAAAAATTGCCTTTTCAGTTTCTTTCTTCAACAATAAGGAGCAAATGAAAAGATTTCAATGAAAAGTATTGACTCAAAAATGTTAAACAATCCTACAATTTGTCAAAATTTTGTAGCTAAGTCATTAGAACCTGTCTGTAATCAATTCCCAGAATGTTATTTAATCCATTACAATGATGATATTTTGTATGCTTCTGATTCAGTACAGAAATTGCTCCAAGTTTATAATTACTTAGAAAAATCTTTAACTTAGGCAGGATTAAAAATAGCTTCCTGAAACTATTCCAAAAACACTTGTTTCTTATTTAGGACGTGTAGTAGATTGGCTTACAATTAAACCTCAACAAGTGCAATTGAGAAGAGATAAGATTACAATATTTGTAATGATTTACAAAAACTTTTAGGTGATATTAATTGGCTTCAGCCAGCCATAGGAGTTCCTACTAATTAACTATCTAATCTTTTTGTGTTGCTGCAAGGAGATTCTAATTTAAACAGTCCTAGATAATTAACTCCTGCTGCAAATAGGGAACTTCAAATTATGAAAAAAATACTTTCTGCTCAAATTAGTTGTGTAGATCCTACTAAACATTTACAATTAATATTATTCCTTCTGTACTTTATCCAATGGATAAACTTTTACAAGGTGACTACCTTGTAGAATGACTATTCTCATACAACAGTATAGTTAAATCACTTTCCTCTTATTTAGATCTCATGGCTCAGCTTCTTATGAAAGGCAGATCTCATCTTCAATCATTTAATGGCATTGATCCCTCCCATATTATTTTACTTTTGACTAAATAAGAGATAAATTATTGCTCTCAAAATCATCTTGTCTGGCCAATTGCTTTGGTTGATTTTATAGGGTGTCTTGATAATCATTATCCTAAAACAAAAATATGACAGTTTATCTAAACAACCCAGTGGATATTGCCTAATATTACTAAAATTCCAGGAGCCCCTTCTGTGTTTACTGATGGAGCTGGACAGGGCACTGTAGCATATGCAGGTTATAAAACTAAAGAAATACTTACCCCAGGATTCTCTGCTCAGCAAGCAAAATTATCTGTGGTCATTACTGTTCGATAAGTTATTCCAGAGTTTCTCAATATGTTATCTGATTCTGCTTATGTAGTCCATGTTACTCAAAATATTGAAACTACATTTTAAACATTCTATCAATCTTTCATTAGTAAAATTATGTGTTCAATTGCAAAAGGCTATTAAAAACAAAACTTCTTCTTTTTACATTAATTATATTAAGGCACACACATCCTTACCTGGACCTTTAGTTAAAGAAAAACAAGCAACTGATCGGTTAATTGTGTCTATTACACAGCAAACTGAACATTTTTACTCTCTTACTCATTTAAATGATCCAGGATTAAAAGGACTATTTTCCAATCACCTGGAGTCAAGTACACTATATTGTGCACAAATGCCCCTCCTGTCAGATCATTAATAATCTCCAGAATTTTCAGGAAGAAATTAACTCGACAGGCCTAAATCCAAATGTTTTATGGCAAATGGATGTAGCTCATTTTTCCCAATTGGTTGTTCCTCCTTTATCCATGCCACTGTAGACACCTGTTCTGGTTTTATTTGGGCTGCTGCACAGTCTGGAGAACCCACAAGACATGTAATCAATCATATGTGCGCCTGCTTTGTAATCATGGCACTACACAAAGAACTAAAAACATACAATGTTCCTTCTTATGTCAATAGCAGTTTTCAATAATTTATGCCATCATGGGACATTAAATATTATACTAACATGCCCTATAATCCAAAGGAACAAGCATTAGTTGAGAGAGGTAACCCAACATTAAAAAATATGTTACAAATACAAAAAGGGGGAATACAAGGTTAGCCACAAGTGCAGCTGGCAAAAGTAGTGTTTTCTTTTTATTTTTTTTATTGGGGTGACATCTGTTAGCAAGGATTACATAGGTTTCAGGCATACAATTCTACAGTGCATTGTCAACTTGATGTATAATAAGTTCACCACCTAATGTGACTTCTCTTTCCATCACCTTATATTTAGCTTCCCCACCTCCTTTCCTGCCCCCTCCCCTTTCTCCCCTCCCTAACTCACTCGTCCCCAAATAAACATTAAACTATTGATTGTGTCCATGGGTTTTTGTTCATTTCTTTTTTCTTTGCTTTCAGTTTTATATTCCGCATATGAGTGAAGTCATACAGTTCTTTGTTTTTTCTGTCTGGCTTATTTCACTTAGCATGATGATCTCCAGGTCCAACCATTTTGTCACAAATGGCAATATTTGATCTTTTCTTACAGCTGAGTAATATTCCATTGTGTACATGTACCACAGCTTCTTTATCCAGTCATCTGTCACAGGGAAATTTGGTTGTTTCCATGTTTTGGCCACTGTGAACGGCGCTGCAATGAACATTGCGGTACATAGGTCTTTGCGGACATAGGTTTTCAAGTCTTTTGGAGAGATCCCCAGAAGGGGGATTGCTGGGTCAAATGGTAACACCATTCCAAATTTTCTGAGGAATCTCCACACTGCCTTCCACAGCGGTTGTACCAGTTTGAACTCCCACCAACAGTGTGCCAGAGTTCCTTTTTCTCCACATCCTCTCCACCACTACTTATTCCTTTTCTTGTTAATAGCCATTCTCACAGGTGTGAGGTGGTATGTCATTGTGGCTTTGATTTGCATTTCCCTGATAGCTAATGAGGATGAGCATTTTTGCATACGTCTGCTGGCCATTTGTATTTTTCATGGGAGAAGTGTCTGTTTAGTTCTTCTGCCCACTTTTCAATTGGGTTGTTTGTTTTTTTGTTATTAAGTCTTATTAGTTCTTTATATATTTTAGATATTAGACTCTTATCTGATGCGATATTGGCAAATTTTTTCTCTCATTCAGTTGGCTGCCTCTTTGCCTTGTTGATGGTTTCTTTTGCTGTGCAGAAGCTTTTTAGTTTGATATAGTCCCATTCATTTATTTTTGCTTTTACTTCCCTTGCCTTTGAGGTCAGGTTCATGAAGTCTTCCTTGAGACCTAGGTCTATAAGTGTAGTACCAATTTCTTATTCTTTACAGTTTATTGTTGCAGGTCTTATAGGAAGGTCTTTAATCCATTTTGAGTTAATTTTTGTATATGGAGAGAGGTCACTGCTCAGGTTCATTGTTTTGCGTATGTTTTTCCAGTTTTCCCAGCACCACCTACCAAAGAGGCTGTCTTTTCCCCATTGTATGTTTTTTGCTCCTTTATCGACAATTATTTGTCCATATATTTTTGGGTTTATTTCTGGGTTTTCAGTTCTATTCCATTGGTCTATATTTGTCTTCTTCTGCCAGTACCAAGCTGTTTTGACTACTGATGCTTTTTAATATAAATAGAAGTCAGGAAGTGTAGTGTCACCAGACTGATTGTTTTTATGTAGTATTGCTTTGGCAATTCGAGGTCCTTTATGGACCCATATAATTCTAATAATTCTTTTATCTATTTCATGAAAGTATGATTGTGGGATTTTGATGGGTATTGCATTAAATCTGTAGTTTGCTTTGGGCAGAATGGCCATTTATCCAATGTTAATTCTCCCTATCCATGAACAGGGAATATTTTTCCACCTCTTAAAGTCTCTTTCAATTTCTTTCAAAAGTGTCTTATAGTTCTCTGTGTATAAGTCTGTCATGTTCTTTGTTAAGTTAATTCCCAGGTATTTCATTCTTTTTGTTGTGATAGCAATACGAATTGACTCCCTCATTTCTTTTGCTGTGGATTCATTGTTTGTATAAAGGAATGCTGTTGATTTTTGTACATTGATTTTGTATCCTGCAAATTTACTATATTCATTAATTGTTTCTAATAGTTTCCTGGTAGAATCTTTGGAATTTTTTATATAAAAAAGTATGTCATCCGCAAATAGTGACAATTTGTCCTCTTCTTTCCCAATTTGGATACCTTTGATTCCTTTCTCTTGCCTGATTGATGTGGCTAGAACTTCCAGTACTATATTAAATAACAGTGGTGACATGGGGCATCCCTGTCTTGATCCTGATTTTAGGGAAATATGTTTCAGCTTTTCCCCATTTAGTATGATGTTAGCCGAGGGTCTCTTATATATGGCCTTTATTATGTTGAGATACTTTCCTTCTATACCTATTTTATTTAGTGTTTTGATCATAAATGGATGTTGTACCTTGTTGAAAGCTTTTTCTGCATCAATTCAAATGACCATATGATCTTTATCTTTGATTTTGTTTATGTGGTGTATCACATTGATTGACTTTCGTATATTGAACCATCCTTGTGCTCCCGGGATGAATCCCACTTGATCATGATGTATGATCTTTTTGATGCATTGTTTTATTCTGTTTGCTAATATTTTGTTCAGGATTTTTGCATCTGTGTTCATCAGAGATATTGTTCTATAGTTTTGTTTTTTTGTGTTGTCTTTAGCAGGCTTTGGTTTTAGAGTGATGTTGGCCTCATAGAATGAGTTAGGAAGTATTGCTTCCTCTTCAATTTTTTGGAAGAGTCTGAGGTAGAACTCGTTGGTGAAACCATCTGGTCCAGGGCTTTCGCCTAGGGAGATTATGGATAGTCATTTCAATGTAATTGCTTTGAATGATCTATTTAGATTATCCAGTTCTTCTTGGTTTAGTCTTGGTAGGCTATAAGTTTCTAGAAACTTGTCCATTTCTTCTAGATTGTTAAATTTTGTGGCATAAAGTCCTTCATAATATTTTTTCTAATCCTTCATATTTCTGTGGTATCAGTGGTATTTTCTCCCCTTTCACTTCTAATTTTGGATATTTGTGTCCTTTCCTTTCGTCCTTTGATTAGTCTTGCAAAGTCAATTTTGTTGACTTTCTCAAAGAACGGGCTATTCGTAATATTAATTTTTTCTCTTGTCTTTCTGTTCTCTAATGGGTTTAGCTCTGCTTTAATTTTATTATTTCTTTCCTTCTGCTGATTTTGGGTTTTGTCTGCTATTCTTTTTCGAGTTCTTTAAGATGGGATGCTAAGATATTTGCTTGTGATATTTTTGTTTCTTAAGATATGCCTGTAATGATATAAATTTCCCTCTTATTACCGCTTTCGCTGTGTCCCAATAATTTTGATACGTTGTATTTTCATTGTCATTAGTTTCTATATATTTTTTAATCTCATCTTTTATTTGTTCTTTTATCCAGTCCTTTTTTAATAAGCTGTTGTTTATTCTCCATGTATATGTAACATTTTCTGCTTTCCTTTTACAGTTGATCTCCAATTTCAAAGCTTTGTGGTCTGAGAATACACTTGATATGATTTTGATCTTCTTGAATTTGCTGAGGCTACTTTTTTGTCCCTGCATATGGTCTAGTCTTCAGAAAGTTCCATGCGCGCTAGAAAAGAAAGTGTAGTCTCTTTCTGCTGGATGAAGTGTCCTGTAAATTTCAATGATGTCCAGTTGCTGTAATGTGTCATTTAGAGCTGTTTTTTCCTTATTTATTTTCTGTTTGAATGATCTGTCCATGTCTGTTAGCGGGGTGTTTAATTCCCCCACTATGATTGTGTATTCATCATTTTCTCCTTTCAAGTCTGTTAGTAGTTTCTTTGTATATTTCGGTGCATCCTGATTGGGACCATATATGTTGATTAGTGTCAAGTCTTCTTGTTGTTGTATTTTGCATTTTATCATTATGTAATGACCATCTTCGTTTTTTAATATCTTTTTTAACTTGAAGTTTATTTCATTAGATATCTGTATGGCCACTCCTGCTTTTCTCTGATTACCATTTGCTTGGAGTATTGTGACCCATCCTTTCCCTCTGAGTCTGTGTTTGTCCTTACAGCTGAAGTGTGTTTCTTGGAGACAGCATAGGGACGCATTCTGTTTTTTAATCCAGTCTGCTACTCTGTGTCTTTTTATTGGTGAGTTCAGTCCATTGACATTTAGAGTGATGATCGATATGTGAGGATTTCCTGTGGCCGTTACTTATTTCTTTCTTTGTTTTTGTTTGTTTGTTTTTTCATTTATTTTTGTGTCTTTCTTGTTGCCCCAACTTTGTTCCATTTTTCCTGATGTTTTGTTTCAGGCTGAAGAGCTCCTTCAGTATTTCTTGGAGTGCTGGCCTTGTGCTGGCAAATTCCCTCAGCTTCTGATTGTCTGAGAAGTTCTTCATTCCACCTTCATATCTGAAAGATAATTTTGCCGGAAAACTTATTCTTGGCTGGAAGTTTCTCTCTTTTAAATTTTTGAATATTGGGTTCCACTCTCTACTGGCTTGTAGAGTTTCTCCTGAGAAATCTGATGCCAGGTTATCGTTCTTTTTTCCCTGGCTGCCTTGAGAATTGTCTTTTTGTCTTCAGTTTTGGACATCTTTAGTACCATGTGTCCTGGAGAAAATCTCTTCGGGTCCAGGTATCTGGTGGACCTGTTTCTTCTCGAACTTGGGGTTCCAGATCTTTCCATAGGTTTGAAAATTTCTCATCTACGATTTGTGTGAGTATGCTTTCTGTAGATTGCTCTGCCTCCTCTTCTATTCCTATAATCCTGATGTTGTTTTGTCTCATGGAGTCGGATATTTCTTGCAGTGTTCTTTCAATCCTTTTGGTTCTATATTCCCCTCTCTTCCTCTTTCTGAGCTGTTTCCATGTTCTGGTCTTCAATATCACTAATTATTTCCTCCATCTGGTTGGTCCTGTTTCCTATGGCAATTATTTCATTTCTCACTTCTTTTATGGTATTATTTATTTCTCGTATTTCCGTCTCAATCTCTCTTATGTTTTTAATTTCTTTGTTAAATTTTTCTTTTTGTTCACAGAGTTCCTTTTTATGTCGTTTATTTCTATTTTTACATTATTTATCTCAGCTATGGTGTTTTGCCAATAGGTTTTCATTTCTCTCACAACCTTTAGAATGGCTGCTTTAAATTCTCTGTCACTTAAGTGAGTCCCTTCCAGTTGTAACAGGCTATCTTCTGGGTGAATTTAATGTTCTTTCTGAGGAGTTTTAGTTTTGAAGGAATTCATCCTGTCTGCTGAGTTCTTCCTCTTTGACATGAGGGCTTTATGTTCAGTGCCCAGGTTATTGCTTTTGTGGAGTCTTGCTGTAGGGCAGACACTAGGTGGTGCTCGGGGGCAAGTTTAGGGGGAGAGAAGGTTGTTTGTTTCTTGTTTCTGATCTCCTACTGTGTTTGGAGGCTATGCGCATATATCCTGGGGAGAGGCCAACAAAAGGCTTTTGCTGGGGAAGCTGTTTTTGCTAGCTGGGGTGAATGCTAGCAATTCAAATCAGTCTTTCTTCCCAGCCCTGATTCAGTACCTAGCTGTCTAAAGGCTCACACTGTTTCAGGACTCTGGGGTGCAAGAGGAAGTGCCCGCTCCATAAGTCCAACGCTGTGGGCCTGGCCTGAGACAGCAGGGTCGCCTTTGCAGCAGGCTGGGAACAGGAACTGCAGACCTCTGTAGGTCTCCTGGATGCTAAGAGCTGGGGTGTTATCTTTGCAGTTCAGAGTCCTCGCTCAGCCCTTCTACCACTCAAATATTCCAGAGGCTGGCTCCCAAAATCCTTCCGTCCCCAGCTCCCCAGTCTCTCTCCCCTCCCCCAAACTGCGCAACTCCGAATAGTCAGCAGGGATCGCGTCTGGATCCTGCGTGGTCCGTCTCTGCTCCCTTCCCTCTCCCCGACTCGCCCCCTTCTCGCCAGCCTTCAGGTGTTTACTTGAGATTTGTGGATTTCTCAACAGCTGGTTTGTCACTCAGGGTCCTCTTTCTTGACTCCCAGACGGCCGTTCAATTGTGTTTTCTGGGAGAAGCTTTAGGGACCTCCTCTCCAGTCGCCATCTTGTCTTCTCCCCCATCTTCTCTTTTAATGTAGGGTGAAGCTAAAGACTTTATTTTGTGTTTTATAACAGGAAGTTCTGGAATTCTGCAAATAGGGCGCAGAAGCATTTTCCAAATCTGTTACACTTTTAGCTTAATCCAAGTCCATTCACTTTCTGTGTTTAAGCCAAAAATTCATGGAGATACTTGCTATAAGGTGATTGGTTGAGGGATTTTAAAACAGAAGGAATCATAGAAATATTCTTCAGCATGGGAAGTTACTTTCTAAGTTCCTTTGAAATGTCCACAGATATCTTTATTTTGTTATGGAAGCGTGACCTGTGGTCACCTCTAGTGTGTCATATTTAACAGCAACAACTATGGGTTCAGGTGAAAATCTCGAGGCACTTTGATGAAAACTGCCCTAAACCTAACTTCTTTATTTAAATGAGCCATTTTCTCCTCTGTCTTTAGAAGTCACAAAACCAACGCATTCATCTTGGTCACAGCAATGGCTCATGATCGTCACTGGTTGAACTTTTTTTTTTAGTATAAATATATGACTAAGAGAATAAAAGATATGGCAACTGGGAATATAAAAATAAAAAGATGCAGTGACCTTTTTTGAAGTACATACTTTTTCATAACAGTGAGGTAACAACAAGCATTTTACTCATTGTGTACAGGGAAAGATTGCATCCAGTGTATTAGTTTAATTTCACAAAATTCTTATGTTACATTAATGTCATGATTTCATGATTACCTTAAGTGCTGGAAATCTGAGATATGGAATGAAATGATTGCTCTTTTAGAGCAAAATGGAATAGAACCTGCTCAGAAAGTCAAACGTTACATTCTTCTGACAAAGACAGTTTTTCACTACCACAAACTTATTTTTCAAATGAATTGGTAAAACTGAAAGTTCAAAATGTATTTTGGGTTTATAGTTTGTATATAATAATTTCTCTACATCTATGTGTTCTAAGCACTTCACTACAATTTTATTAATATCTTCCTCATTTACTTGACCCTTATGAAGTTCATAACTTTTTTCCCTAAAATTATGTATTTCTTGCCAGCTTATTTCCCCATATGTGTTATTCTCACACTGTTACATTGGTACAAAATGATGTCTTCAAAACATACATGAGGTTGTATCACTTGTGAGTTCAAAAGGTTTTAAGATATGGTTCATGGTAGAATCTCAAAGACTCTACTGAATTCAAGTTTTAGTAATGACATTATTATAAAATATGTCAATCATTTATATAAGACTAAACAATCATTGATTGATACCACTTGTTTTTGAAACACAAACATTTGTTTTTTTAACACAAACTTTTACTGAACTTAGCAACAGATTCTTTATTGATTAATGCATTTGCTCTATCACTAAATTTTAAATTTAGAAGGCTCAGCCCACTCAAGTTTTAATTAAAGCATATTATAAAATTTACTTCTATACTATTTTATAATGATTTTCATCATTTCATTGTGTACTGAAAATAATTAACTAGCTAACAGCTGAAGGAAATATCAGTGGGAGAGAGCTAAATTAGTACTCAGCACAATGACTGAAGTAAACAGCACTTACATATAGCCATGAAGTAATGATTAGCTTGTAAAAATTAGGTTAAAAGGAGCATTATTTGCATTAAATATTAGTATCTTCATATGACAAACTTGGTTTGTTCAAGGCAACTTGAAATAAATATTAATTAGAAAATGAACTTGATAAACATTTCAGAAATAGACCTAAGATGAATAGTCAGGATAACAAGATAGGCAAATGGGTTGATTTGTAAAAATATTTAGTTATTAAAAAAATTTTTCGAATGCTAATATATAGCCAAGTGAATGTAACAAGAGCTTAGAACAAACTTCAAGTAAGAGCTTAGAACACTTTAAGTTTGCTTAATCAAAAGTTTTCAACATAAACACACAAATAATAACTATAAATTTTTGAGGTAACATATATATTCATTAACTTTATTGAGGATTTTCTTGTAATTATATAAGCTTTTCAGATCACCACATTTTCTGTACTTATTTCATATAATCATATTATTACAATAAATTAGAGTGGATGAAAAATGGACCAAAAAGAACATTTGACCTCTATTCACTTCCACTGCTTTTTGTTAGCTACAGCAAGTCAGATTTGTTTTCACTGTGCCATGCATGGTGGGGCACAATCATCAGCTGTTGCAGTGAAATCCCCAGTAGTTCCATTGTGAGAAGCCCATGGTCTCTTACTGCAGCCCACTCTGTCAAAAATACCTAAAATTACGCTTTGTTTATACCTGCTTATAAAATTGATGAAGTGTTTTTTGCATAAATTAATTTTACTCTTTAAGCTGCTGTAATTCCTGAATGATGTGTCTTATCACCACTGCATCTTAAAGTGAGGTTAAGCAAAAAATTATTCTAAGTGTGTTTCAATACTTATGACTCTGTCAAATAATTGCTCAAATAACATTGTTTGTGATTTGAGATTTTATTCATAGACTTCTCATTTTTTTCTGGACTAGAAATACAAACGTTGTTCATCATGGTTAAGTAGAATAGACAATAGAGCGCCTAAAGTGATGGCTTTCAATGGCTCATATTTCTGAGTAAAACTTTTCTAATTATTCTCCGATCACAAATATAGGAATTCTGTAGACACTCCTTTAATATTGAGCCTGAGACACCCTAGGTCATATATGAGAGTTCTAAAAATATTTATGATTCAACAGTATGCCAGAATTTGGTTGATGAGTCAGACAGCAAAATATGATCTAGCATTGTTTCTCCTTCAATACATCCAAATTTCCAGTCAGCTCTTACCTAGCTTAGGAAATCCTGGGAACCTAAATTGCTCACAATATTTGCTTTGTCATCCATGAATACTTACATTAGATTGGTTTCTACTTTGTTTGGACAATGGTTTTAAATGTAGTAAGATAAAGAGCCTATAATTTTAATGTTAAAACTCAACTTGAACTGTAACCACAGATTTTTGTATCACTAATTTTCTAGTTCTACATATTCTAGGGTCATACTAGGAGATTCATTGTTGTCTAACAAAATGATGGTTCTCATAATAATTTTATAGAATTTAATAAATGAATAATAATAGAAAGTACCACAAGGGTGGCCTTTCTGATTATAGTGAAGTAATATAAATAATATATAAATGACTCATGTCCCAAAACTCTGATATCTTCAGAGGAAAAATGACGGTATCATTTTTTTTATTAATGCTTTCTAAAAAATAAATATAAATTAAATTGAAATGGACATTTCTTATATAAAAACTGAAACAGTTAAAAATACTAAAATTGATAAATTTGTGGAGTGAAAATGTAATGCTGCTGATAGAATAAAAAAAGAAAATATATGGACAAATAATTTTTGATAAAGGAGCAAAAATCATACAATGGGGAAAAGACAGCCTCTTTAGTAGGTGGTGCTGGGAAAACTGGAAAAACATATGCAAAAGAATGAACCTGAGCTGTGAACCCTCTCCATATACAAAAATTAACTCAAAATGGATTAAAGACCTTCATATAAGAACTGCAACAATAAACTGTATAGAAGTAGACATTGGTACTAAACTTATAGACATAGGACTCAAGGAAGACTTCATGAACCTGTCCTCAAAGGCAAGGGAAGTAAAAGCAAAAATAAATGAATGGGACTATATCAAACTAAAAAGATTCTGCACAGCAAAAGAAACCATCAACAAGCTAAAGAAACAGCCAACTGAGTGGGAGAAAATATTTGCAAATAACGCATCAGATAAGGGTCTAATATCTAAAATATATAAAGAACGAATAAGACTTAACAACAAAAAAACAAACAACCCAATTAAAAAGTGGGCAGAAGAACTAAACAGACACTTCTCCCATGAAGAAATACAAATGGCCAGCAGATATATGCAAAAATGCTCATTCTCATTAGCTATCAGGGAAATGCAAATCAAAACCACATTGACATACCACCTCACACCTGTGAGAATAGCTGTTA
>PVJL010019311.1:0-14123 GCA_004026885.1 Lyroderma lyra | reverse complement strand
ACTAATTCTTTCCTCCATCTGGTTGGTCCTGTTTCCTATGGCAGTTATTTCATTTCTCACTTCTTTTATGGTATTATTTATTTCTCGTATTTCCGTCTCAATCTTTCTTATGTTTTGAATTTCTTTGTTAAATTGTTCTTTTTGTTCACAGAGTTCCTTTTTTATGTCGTTTATATCTTTTTTTATATTATTTATCTCAACTATGGTGTTCTGCCAATAGGTTTTCATTTCCCTCACAGCCTTTAGAATGGCTGCTTTAAATTCTCCATCAATTAAATGAGACCCTTCTTGTTGTAACAAGCTAATTTCTGGGTACATTTCATGTTCTTTCTGAGGAGTTTTAGTTTTTAAGGAATTCATCCTGTCCACTGGGTTCTTCCTCTTTGGCATGATGGCTTTATGTTCAGTGCCCATATTATTGTTTTTGTGGTGTCTTGCTCTAGGGCAGACACTAGGTGGCACTGGCGGTCAAGTTTTGGGGGCGAGGGGGGCTGTTTGTTTCTTGTTTCTGATCTCCTACTGCGTTTGGAGGCTATGCGCATATATCCTGGGGAGAGGCCAACAAAAGGCGTTCCAAGGGCGGCTCTGCCTTCTGCCTTTTGCTGGGGAAGCTGTTTCAAGGCTTGTTTTTGCTTGCTGGGTCAAAACAGTCTTTCTTCCCAGCTCTGATTCTGTACCTGGCTGTCTAAGGGCTCACACTGCTTTCAGAACCCTGGGGTGCATGAGGAAATGCATGCATGCTCCATAAGTCCAAAGGTGTGGGCCTGGCCTGAGACAGCAGGGTCGCCTTTGCAGCAGGCTGGGAACAGGAACTGAAGCCCTGTGTTGGTCTCTAGGGGGCTTAGAGCTGGGGTGTTATCTTTGCAGTTCAGAGTCCTCGCTCAGCCCTTCTACCACTCAAAAATTCCAGAGGCTGGCTCCCAAAATCCTTCCATCCCCAATTCCCCAGTCTCTCTCCCCTCCCCCAAATTGCGCATCTCTGAATAGTCAGCAGGGATCGTGTCCTGTGTGTTCCGTCTCTGCTCCCTTCCCTCTCCCCGACTCACCCCCTTTCTCGTCAGCCTTCAGGTGTTTACTTGCAATTTGTGGATTTCTCAACAGCTGTTTTGTCACTCAGGGTCAACTTTCTTGGCTCCTGGACGGCTGTTCAATTGTGTTTTCTGGGAGAGGCTTTAGGGACCTCCTCTCCAGTCACCATCTTGTCTTCTCTCTCTCCGAGGTTTTTAGTCACTATAGATGTCCCACTCTCACTATGGTAGCTCCTGAGTTTTCAGTTATAGTACTGCCACTCATTTTGTGGTTCCTTATTGTCCCAGTTATTGAACAACGGCTAACTGAAATGGCTCAGTGTTTTTTCAGGTGTTTCACTGCCACTTACTTTGGTGGTTCCTGATCATTTAAGCTGTCCTGCTACCACTCACTGAAGTTCCTGTCCATCATTTCAGATGTCTTTCTTCCACTCATGGGATCATTCATTGTTGTCTTAGATGTTCCACTGCCACCCATAGGGATAGAATTGTGTCACACTAAGTTAGCCATTGCACTTCATGGTGTGACTCTGTGTCATTCCAAGTGTTTGACTGCTGATCACTATTGTTGGTCTGCATTGTCTTAGGTATTTCAATGCCCCTCACTAGGGTGTCTCTGCATCATCCCAGGTTTCCTACTTTTGTTCAGTGGTCTCTGAGTTTTCAGATGTTCCATTGATGCTCACTAAAGTGGCTCAGGTTTATTCTATTTTTCTCTGTGCTGCTTACAATGATTACTCTGTGTTGTCCCAGGTGTTTTACCACCGTTTCCTGTGGTAGATGTGTCTCATTTCAGGTATATCATTACTTCTCTCTAGAGTGAATTTCCATGGTCACATTTTTGTTTTAGTGCTGCTTACTGGGGTGGCTTTGTTGTATCTTAGTGTCCCAGGCCACTTAATAAAGTTGCTGTTTTTGGTCTTATGTGTCTTGCTATTGTATAGGTGGTTGCTCTGTTCTATTCTGGTTTTGCCACAGATGCTAAGTGAGGTGGCTCTCTTTTCTCTTAGATGTCTTACAGCAATTCTCTGGAGTTGAACCCTGTCATTACACTTATTTCATGCCACTGTCGGTGGTAACTATTTGTTGCAACACCTGTACAACTGCTGCTCACGGTGGTCTACCCATGTCATTCCTTCTGTTTAACTGCCACACAGTAGGTTCTGTGTTTTCTCATGTGTCTCATTGCCACTTATTGAGGTTACTCATTGTTGTTTCAGTTTTTTCATATTTTTTTACTAGAGTTGTTCTGCTTCAACCTATTTGTTCCACTTCAACCTAGTTGTTCCACTGCTACTTACTGATGTGGCTCTGTTCATTTAGTGTTTCTCACTGTTTCTCACTTGGGTTGCTCTGCATGTGCCAGGTATCCCTCCGCAACATTTTAAGTATACCATTTTTTATCACATCATCACATGTGTCTTCCTGCTACTCACAGGCATGGTTCAACTTTGTCTCAAGTGTAACTTTCTTGCTCAATTGTCTGATATACTGTTGTTTCGGGTGTTCTACTGAATCTCACTAAGATAACTTGGTATTGTATCAGGTGTCATATTGCTGCTAACTGTAATGGCTTTCTGTCATTTCATGTTTTACACTATTGCTCACAGGAGTGGCTCCTTGTTGTACTAGATGTCCCAAGACTCTTGTCTTGAGTGACTGCATGGTCTCAGGTATTTCACTGTTGCTCACTTGGGTGGCTTTGTGTCATTTCATGTGTCCATCTGACACTTACTGCAGAGGTTCTGAAACTTCAGACATGTCCCACTGCTGCTCATTGAAATGGCTTAGCTTTGTCTCAGGTTTCCAAATGCTTCTTTCTAATGGTTTTGTTTCATTTCAGGTGTCTTCTATAACTTTAGGGTTTTACTTAGCATCACCCCTGTTTGTTCACTTTCATTAACTGGAGTTGCTTTGTGTTGTTTCAAGTGTCTTACACCTGTTCTGTGGTGTGGCTCTGTGTCATTTCATGTATGTCACTGCCACTCATTATAGTGTCATAAGGTCATCCCAGGTGTACAACTACCCCTACAGAGGTGGCTTTGTGTGGTCCCAGGTATCACATTATTGTTCACTTTGGTGGCTCTGTGTGGTTTGAGCTGTCAACATTGCTGCTTTCTTGGGGGACTTTGTGTTATTTTTGGAGTCTCACTGCTACTCAGTGGGACTTGCTCTCACTGGGGTTTGTGTATTTCATTTCGGGTGTCTCATGGTGGCTAAGTTTGGTAGCTTTGTTTTTTCTTTCTTTTCACGCTACCACAAACTTGGATGGCTCCACGTTCTCCCAGATGTCCTACAGCCTCTCACTGTGGTTGCTCTGTATTGTCTCAAATGTTTTATTTCTGCACATTGGGGTGTATTTGCATCACTCCAGGTATTTTATTGCAGCTTATTTGGGTGACTGTGTGTAGTTTCAGATGTCCAACTACTGCTTACTACTGTGGTTTTGTTTCATTCCAGATGTTTCACTGCCACTCTCAGGGTTTGTTCTGTGTCATTTTAAGGGATCCACTATCACTTACTTTGGTGGCTCTGTGTCATTTCAGGTATCCCCCAAACACTTCCTGATGTGACTGTGCCTGTTTCCAGGGGTGGCACTGGAGATTACTGTGGTGGACACTTTTTGTACCAGATGTCCCTTGCTGCTTTTTTCCTTGGCTCTCTGTCGTTTTACCCATTTTACAGTTGCTAAGTATGGTGGCCTTGTGTTGTCTCAGCTTTTTAATTGCTGCTCACAAGGGAGGTTCCACATCATCCCAGGTGTTCAGCTGCCAAGCACATTTGTGTCTGTTTCTTCTTATGTGTCCCACTACCACTCATTGTGGTGGCTCCTTTTCCCAGGTATCATTGCAGCTATTTAATTGTCTCTCAGTGGTCTGGTTCAGCTTCATCTCAGGTGTCACTTTGCCACTCACTGCATGGTTTCATGTCATCTAAGCTGTTTCAATTCTATTCAGTGTTGTGGTACTTTGACATTTTTGGTTTCTCACTCTAACTTACTGGGGTGGCTCTGCATCTTATCATGTATACCACTGCCCCTACTTTGCATGGCTTGACATCATCTCAGGTGTCCCACTGCTTCTTATTGAATTGGCTTAATGTTGTCCTTGGTGTCTTACTGCTGCTAACAGGGTTAAGCCTGCCTCATCTCATGTGTCTTACTGCCACTCACTAATCTAGCTCTAATTCGTTCCTGGTGTCCTACTACTACTCACTAAAGTCTCTCTGCATCACCCCTGGTATTTTACTGCTGAATATTGGGTTACTCTTCATCATTCCAGTGTACAAGTGTTACTCACAGAGTGGTTTTGTTTCATACCAAGTGACTCACTGCTTCTCACTGTGGTCATTCTGTGTCTTTCCAGATGTTTAACTGACAATCACTAGGATTTCTTAACATTGTTTTAAGTGTTGCACTACTGGTCACTATAGTCTATCTGCATTGTCCCAGTTGTCCTATTGCTGCTCACTTGAGTGTCTGTGAGTCACTTCAGATGTTTCACTGCTGCTTACTGAAAATGCTCAGTGTCATGCCACATTTTTCTGTGCCTCTTGCAAAGGTGGCTCTGTGTTGTTTCAGGTGTTTAACTTCTGCTTTCTGTGGTTGGTGTGTTTTGTTCCAGGTTTACCACTGATTGTTTCTGTGGTAGATTTACATAGTCTCTGTTGTCTCAATGCTACTCACTGGAGTGTTTCCATTTTGTTTTAGTGTCTCATTTCTACTTAGTAGGGTCACACTGTGTTATTTCAGGTGTCATACTATTGTTCACTGTGGTGGATCTGTGTAATTTCTTTTTTTTTTTAATTCATTTTTATTGTTAGACTTATTGGGGTGACATCTGTTAGCAAGGATTACATAGGTTTCAGGCATACAATTCTACAGTGCATTGTCAACTTGATGTATAATAAGTTCACCACCTAATGTGACTTCTCTTTTCATCACCTTATATTTAGCTTCCCCCCCCTCCCACCTCCTTTCCTCTCTCCCCTCCCTATCCTACTCATCCCCAAATAAACATTAAACTATTGATTGTATCCATGGGTTATTTGTTCATTTCTTTTTTTCTTTGCTTTCAGTTTTATATTCCGCATATGAGTGAAGTCATACAGTTCTTTGTTTTTTCTGTCTGGCTTATTTCACTAAACATGATGATCTCCAGGTCCATCCATTTTTTTGCAAATGGCAATATTTTATCTTTCCTTATAGCTGAATAATATTTCAATGCTACTCACTGGAGTGGTTCCATTTTGTTTTAGTGTCTCATTTCTACTTAATAGGGTCACACTGTGTTATTTCAGGTGTCATACTATTGTTCACTGTTGTGGATCTGTGTAATTTCAAGTGTCAAATTGATGCTCACTGAGGTAGCGCTTCCTTGTTTCAGGTGTCTCAATGATAATTTACGGTGTTGATTTCTGTCATATCAGGTGTTCCATGTCACTTTTTGGGGTTGTGCATCTTATTCTAAATGTTTCACTGCAGCTCACTGGGGTGGATCTGTGTCAACACAGCTATTTCACTGCTGCTAACTGTGGTTGTTCCATACTGTTTCCTGTGTCCCACTGCCAGTCACTGTTGTGGGAAAACATTCTTGCAGGTATCCCACATTTGCTATCTGTGGCCAGTTTTCATCATCCCAGGTGTTTCACTGCTACTCACTAAGGTGGCTTTGTGTTTTCATAGGTGTTCCACATTAGCATACTAGTGTGGCTTTTCATTGTCTCATGTATCTCACATTTTTTTTAAACTGAAATGACTCTGTGTCATTCCAAGTATTGAAATGAAGTCATTGAGGGACAAGGGGCTTAGCATCATTGAAGATGTCTCACTTCTCACTGAGATGGCTTAAAATTATATTAGGTGTTTCACTTATACTAACTAGTGTGACCCAGCATAACCCCAGGTGTCTCACTGTTCTTCACTAATGTGGCTTTGCTACATCCAAGGTGTTACACTGTTGCTCACTTGGTTGACTCATTATCATCCCAGGTGTCCCACTGCCACTTGGTGGTGTGACTTTGCACTTTCAAGTGTCTCATTGCTTCTAACTGTTGAGGCTCTGAATAATTCCAGGTGTTTCACTCTTACTCATTGAGGTGGCTCTGCATCATAAGTAAAATACTGCCAGTTACTTGTATAGATCCTACTTGTTTCAGCTGTTTTACTGCCATTTTCTGAATTGGCTCATTGTTGTCCTAGGTGTCATATTGCTGCTGACTAGGTTTGGCCTGCATTGTCTCAGGTGTTTCACTGCTACTCTCTTTGGTGGCTTTAGGTAATTTCTGGTGTCCCACTACCTCTCACTGGAGTTGCCCTGCATTGTTACAGGTGTTTCACTGACACACATGGGGACACTCATTATCTTCTCAGATATTCCACTGCCACTTTCAGTTGTAGTTTTTCATCATACCAAGTTACTTATTGCTTCTCACTGTGTTGACTCTGCATCGTTCTAAGTGTTTGACTGCTGATCGCCTGGATAGCTGTGCATTGTTTTAGGTGTTCCACTGCTGCTCACCAGAGTGGCTTTCTGTCATCCCAGTTTCTTACTGCTTTTTAATAGAATGTCTGAGTCATTTCAGATGTTTCACTGCTGCTTACTGAAGTGACTCAATTTTATTTAATGTTATTCTCTGCTACTCACAGTGGTGGTTCTGTGTCCTCCCAGGTGTTTCACTGCTGATACCTTGGGTAAATGTGTGTTTTTGTAGTTACATCACTGCTTTTTGCTAGGATGAATTTGCATCTTCCAATTATTTCAATTCCTCTCATTAGGGTCACTTTTTATTTTATTATTATTTTTTTTATCTTAGTGTCCAAGTGCCGTTCACTAAATTTCCTCATTGTGTTCTCAGGTGTCTCAATGTTGTTTTCTGTGGTAACTGTTTTATTTCAGGTGTGACACCAATGCTAACTGAAGTGGCTCTGCCTCATCCCAAGTGTCCCACAGCTGACCTGAGGTAGATCCTTGTTATTCCAGGTATTTTATTCCAATTTCCTTGATTGCTCTTTATTGTCCCACTTGTTTGTTCACTGGGGTGGCCTGGTGTAGTCCCAGCTGTCTCACTGCTGCTCACTGCAGTGGCTTTTAGTTTTTAGATGTGTCTCACTGCCACTAACTGAGGTAACCCAGCATGGTTCCATTTGTTTTATTTTCTCAATGGAGTTTGTCTGGATCATTTCAGGTGTTCCATTGCTACTCATTGAGATGGCTCTTTGTCATTTCAGATTTCTCACTTTTACTTGCTGGGGTTGCTCTTCGTGTCTCGCTTGGGTGGCTCTGCATCTTTTTGGGTATACCACTTCTTATAAAAAAGTTGACTCCAAGTCGACTCAGGTGTTCCACTACTGCTCACTGTGTGGCTCTGTGTCATTTCAGTATACCAGTTCTACAAATGAAGTGGATTTTCATGATCATAGGTGTCCCAATGCCAATCACAAGCATGGCTCCACATCATAACAAGTGTCTCATTGCCACTCATTGTGTTGGCTCAGTGTGGTCACAGGTGTCACATTGTTTTTTAGTTAGGTGGCTCCATGGGTTTTTAGCTGTCACACTATTACACACTAAGGTGGCTATTTGTCAATGCAAATGTTCCATTGCCAAACACTGGTGTGACTTCACATCACCCCATATGTTTCACTGGCTCAACTGTGGGAACTCAGTGTTGTTCAAGGTTTCCTGCTTTTGCTCACTTTGGTGGCTTTGCATCATCTGAGATGTTTCACTGCCAATAACTTGGGTTGCTTCTTGTCCCATGTGTTCTACTGCTGCTTAATTGGCTCACTCTGCATCTTTTCAGGTGCTTACTGCCACTCACTGAAGTGTGTTCCTAGGTGTCATTTCTTCCTTCAGTTGGGTCACTAAGCATGTTATTAGCTATCACACTGCTATTTACTTAGGTGACTTTGTGTCATTTCAGGTGTTTTACTGCCATTTACAGTGGTGGCTGCATGTCATTCCATGTTTTGCATTCCCACTAAAAAAGTTGCTGTGTGTTCTAGGTGTCACACTCATGTTTCTTTGGGTGGCTATATTTCAATTCAGGTGCTCTATTTTATCTCACTGTGCTGTCTCTGCACCGTCCAACATGTCTCACAAGTCCTTACAATGGTTCCTTTATTTCCGTCCAGGTGTTTCTCTGCAGATTACTTATGTGACTCTAAGTAATTTCAGATACCCCTCTTCTCCTCACTAAGATAGTATGCGTCATCCCATGTTTTTCACTGCCACTAACGAAAGTTTGTTCTGCGTTATTTCAGGTTACCCATTGCTACTCATTGAAGTGGTTTTATGCCATTTTAGTAGTTTGATTGCCACTCACCAGGGTTGATCTTCACTGTCTTAGTATTTCCACTCTAGCCCCTCAGTGTCTCTGCATAATCATTGGTGTAAAATGGCAACTTCCTAAAGTGGCTCTATGTCATCTCAAGTGTGTACTGCTACTCAGAGTGGTGTTCCAAGTGATTTCAGGTGTCCTACTGCTGTTTACTGGAAATCCTTCTTGTTCTAAGTGTTTTACCACCACTGCCTGGTTTAGTTAGGTGAGTGTCACTTTAGTTATACCTCCGATGCTTCCTGGGGTAGATCTGCATGGTTTCATTTGTTCCACTGCCATTCATTGGGATGGCTTCATGACATTTCAGTGTCCTAATATCACTCATTAATGTTGCTCTGAATGGTCTCATGTGTTCTACTGATGCTCACTGTTGTGGCTCTGTCATTCCTTTGCCCAACTGATGTGAGTTTGTGGACTGTGCTACATCCCAGATGTTCTACCACCGATTTCTGTGCTTGATCCTTGTCATCCCAGGTTTTCCATATCCTTTTCTGGGGTGGCTCAGTGTCATTTCACCTTTCTCACTGCCACTCATCAGGTGGCCCCGCATCGTTCCAGCTTTATCACTGCTGCTCACTTTGGTGGTTCTGCATCATCTCAGTTGTTTCACAGCCAGCCATTGATGTGGACCAGAGTTGCCTCAGGTGTCCCACTTCTGACCCCTAGTGTGGGTATTCTTTATACCATGTGTCCAACTGCCGCTCACTTGTGTGGCTCTGCATTGTCCCCGGCATTCCATGGTCGCTTACTGAAGGGGCTCTGTATGTTTTTCAGGTATACCACTTTTTTTTTTCACTTCGATGGCTCCACCTTTTCCCAGGTGTTCCACTTCTGTTCACTGGTGTTGCTCTCTGTAGTTTTAGGTACACCATTACTTCTCACTGAGGTTGGTCTGCATCATTTCAGGCATTCCACTGCTGCTACTAGAATGACTCTGTGTTGTTTCATGTATGCCACTGATATTAACTGGGCTAGATGCCTATCATTCTAGGTGGTTCAAGGTTACTCAGAGGAATGGCTCCACATTATAACATGTTTCCCAATCCTGCTCACTGGAGTGACTCTGTGTCATTTTGTTGTCTAACTGCCAATCACCAAAGAGCTTTTATGTTTTCTCAGGTGTCTCAGTATCATATCCTGGGGTGGCTTATTTTTGTCCCAGGCTTTGCTTTGTCCTGGATGTCCCATTTCTCCTTACTGGAGTGGCTTTTCATCAATCCAGTTGTTCTATTTCTATTCACTAGGGTGACTGCATTTTTTCAGGGGTTTCACTGCAGCTCTCTAAGGCGGCTTTGCATCATCCCACATGCACCACTGTCTCTCACTGTGGTAAATTTGTGTCATTTCAGGTTCTCCATGGTGTTTCACTGTGGTTGATCCAAGTCACCCCATATATCTCACTGTTGCTAACATGAATGGCTCTAATTATTCAAAGTTTACCACTGCTGCAAACTGGGATTTTGCAGTTGTCACACTTTTGCTTACTTAGATTGCTCTGAGTCTTGCTTTTTGTCCTACTGCTGCTTAGTGTAGTAGTACTGCTTCATCAGAAGTGTCTCACTGCTGCTCACTGGCTTGGCTCAGCTTAACCTCAGGTCTCAAACTGCTGTTCAATTAGCTGGCTCCATGTCTTTTTAGTTCTACTACATCTTACTAGGATGGTTTGGTTTCATTTCAGTTTTCGTATTGTCACTCACTGTAATGGCTTAATGTTTTCCAGTGTTTTCTACTACTGCTCAGTGTGGTAGCTTCTTGTATTTACTAGTGTTCTAATGCTGCTCTCTTGGGTGGCTTTGCATGGTGTCAGGTGTTTCACTGCTGCTCAATTTGGTGGCTCTGCATTTCCCATGGTGTGCCACTTCTGCTCATGAAGTGACTTTCTGTCTTGGTATGTGCTTCACTGCTGCTTACTCAGTAGGTCTGCTTGGACCAAAATGTTGTATTGAAGTTCACTGGGGTAGCTCAGTGTCATCCCTTGTTTCTCAACACTAATCAGTGAGGTGACTTGGCATAATATGAATTGTGTTAATGCCTTTCACTTTGGTTGATTTGCATTTTCTTAGGTGTTCCACTTCTGCTCAATATGTGACTCTTCATAATTTCGGATATATAAACCCTGCTCATTCAGGTGGCTCTGTGTTATTCTAGGTGTCCCAGTACCACTCATTAAGGTGGCTTTGCATTACTTTTCACTTACTTGGGTTGCTTTTTATCATTTAATTGGTCTTCCTGATGCTCACTGTGGTTTCTTTGGGACTATATACGTTTTTCACTACCGCTCACTAAGAGGGCTTAATTTTTTCCTGAGATGTTTAATGCCTCTCTCTTTAGTGGCTCCATGTTATTTCAGGTGTCTTACTGCCACGATCTGGGTTTGCTGAGTGTCACTCTTGGTTTTTAAGTTTTACTAACTGCTGTTGCTTGGTATCATTCGAGGTGTTTTACAGCTGTTTTCTGGTGTGGCTTCACGTTGTGCCAGGTGTTTCACTGGCACTCACTGGGGTGTCATGGTCATTTGAGGTGCTCAACTGCTATTCACAAAAGTGGCTTTGTGTGGTCCCAGATATTACATTATTGATCACTCTGATAGCTGTTTGTGGTCAAGCTGTAACTGTACTTTTTCATTGGGTGGCTTTGTATTGTCCCAGGTGTCTCACTGCTGTTCACTTTGGTGGCTTTGTATTATCCCAGGTGGTCCAATTCTGGCCATTGTGGTAGGTCATGTAATTCCAGATGTCTCAATACAACTAACTGTATTGGTTCTGAGTGGTCTTCTATTTGGCATTCTCACTCACTGGGGTAGCTCCATGTTGTTTCAGGTTTCCTTTAGCCTCTCACTGTTGTTGCATTTCCTCAGATGTCTCACTGCTACTTACTGGAATGCATTTGTGTCACTTCAGGTCTTTCACTGCCACTTACTTGGGTGGCTCTTTGTTGTCACAGATTTAAACTGCCAATCACCATGCTAATTTCATGTCATTTTACCTATTTCATTGCGGCTCAAGAGGTGGTTCTGCTTCATTCAAGTGACACATTGCTACTCACTGGGGTGGTTCTGTGTAATTCCAGTTCTTTGACAGCCAATCACTGGGGTTGCTCTTCATTATCCTATGTTTTCAACTGCTGAAGATTAGTGTGGCTCTGCATCATCTTACTTGGCTGTTTGTCATTCCAGGTGTTCTACTGCTACTCACTGGAGATTCTCTTAGACATTTCAGGTGTCTTACTGCCACTTACTAAAGTAACTCAGTGTAATATTTTTGTCTCTCTTATTCTCACTGAGTTTGCTTTGTGTTTTTTCAGGCGTTTCACCACCTCTTTCTAAGATAGGTATTTTTTACATCCAGGTACACCACTGTCACTTTCTGGTGTGACTTTGCTATGGCCTCATTGTCCCACTGTTACTCACTTAGGTAAATAACTTTCATTATATTGTGTCAGTCCCATTCACTAGACTCATTTTTTCTGGTCTCAGTTTTTTATCTATTGTTCACTTTCATGGCTCTATGTAATATCACCTTTTAGGGTTGTGCACTCTCGAATTGACTATTTTATTGCCACTCACTCTGGTGGCCCTGTGTCATTTTCTCTGTCTCACTGTAGCTAACTGAAATGGCTCTACATCATCTCATGTTTTTCATTTCCACTCACTGGCATAGGAAAGCATCGTTTCAAGTACAGGTAGTCCCTGTATAACATGGTACTCCTATAGCACAGGTTTGCTCTGTGCTCAACAGGGTTAAAGAGTTGGGGAAAACCTTCATACAACATGGCGTCCTAGAATATGGTTTCACTATAACATGGTTTGAGAATTAGAGAACTCCCCTAACAATCTGGAGCATAATAAGAGCTTTTAATAGCAAAAAATATCTCCTTCAAAATTAGGGTGATCCCCAAACAATATGGAATATATAATAGATTTTAGGAGCAAAACATATCTCATTTGAAAATAGGGAAATCCTCCAACAACATGAAATGTAATCAAGCTTTTAAGAGCAAAAAAAATCTCATTTTAATTTTTTATTCAGGGGTGGATGACATATCAGAAAGGCCTAGACTTAGCCTAACCATTAAAACTATATTTCTTAAATGAAGATCCTTCTACCGAAAAAAAGCATAAAGTTTAAGAGAGAACTTCACAAGTGCTTAAGACTATGTAATGAAATTTATAAAGATCTCTCAGCTAAAAGCAAGCAATCTAAATAACAATTTTTTTTCCAAAAGTGCAGAATAGAAGTCAATATAATGCTGAAAAAGTGCAGAGGATGAAGATATCTTATTAAAAAGAAAACACCCTCAGTTAATGGTGCTTAGTAGTGACAATGAAGAAAACTTTGTTCAATACATATTAATATGTCATACTTTTGGTGAAAATTGCTTTAATAAAGCTATTTCTTTTAATTATAAAAATATAATATTGTGTTAAAAAAATTTTTTTTGGAACCAAACCCCTCTTTTTGTACTAGTTCTTTATAAAGATCTAGTTCACATAACACTGATTCACATAACAAGGCATTTATAGGAACTTCACATCCATGTTATGCAGGGGTTATCTGTATTCCACATCTGCCAACTGGCATTGTTTTGCTTCATCTCAGGAGTTCCAATGCTAATAATAGGCTTTGTGTTATTTTGGATGTCCCACTGTAAATCACTAGTGTTGTTTTGTGTTTTCACATCTGTCCCACAATCACTTACAATCATGGCTCTGCATTGTCTCACTTGTCCCACTTTTTTTACATGGGGTGTCTGTGTCATTGCAGGTACACAAGTGAGCTCACTGAAGTGACTTTGTGTCATCGCCATTATCCCACTGCTGCTCACTGAAGTGGCTCTGCATAATGTCAGCTGTTTTAATGAGACTGCCTTGTGTCATTTCAAATGTCTAACTCTTACTCATTAGGGTAACTCAGTGTCACTTCAAGTATACCTCTGCCACTCACTTGGGTGGCACAGAGTCATCCCAGGTGTCTCACAACCACTTACTGGAATGACTCTATGTTGTCTATGGTGTCTTAGTACCTCTACATAGGTTGTGATTGTGTCATCTCAGAAGTTTCACTGGTGCTCACTAATGTTGTTCTGGGTCATCCCATGTGTCCCACTACTGCTTATTGCAGTGGCTTTGCATTGACCATGATTCACTGTCACACATGGGGTAATTTTGCTTCTTCTATGGTGTACCACTGCCTCTCACAAAGGTTGTTGTAAATCATACCAAGTGACCAATTGCCTCTTATTGTGATGATTCTGTGTCATTCCAGGTATTTGAGTACTAATCACCAGAGTTGCTTTTCACTATTTTAGGGGTTCCTGCTAGTCACTAGTATGTCTTGGCATTGTCTTAGGTATCTGACTTCTGCTTACTAAAGTGTGTTTGAGTTATTTCATATTTATCATTGCCTTTTTTTTTTAAATTCATTTTTATTGTTAGACTTATTGGGGTGACATCTGTTAGCAAGGATTACATAGGTTTCAGGCATATAATTCCACAGTGCATTGTCAACTTGATGTATAATAAGTTTACCACCTAATGTGACCCCTCTTTCCATCCGCTTATATTTAGCTTCGCCCCCTCCTCTCCCACCCCCTCCCCTTTCTCCCCTCCCTAACCCACTCGTCCCCAAATAAACATTAAACTATCGATTGTGTCCATGGGTTATTTGTTTGTTCATTTCTTTTTTTCTTTGCTTTCAGTTTTATATTCCGCATATGAGTGAAATCATGCAGTTCTTTGTTTTTTCTGTCTGGCTT
>PVJL010019310.1:0-14126 GCA_004026885.1 Lyroderma lyra | reverse complement strand
TTCTAGAACCAGCAAAACTAAACGAAGATGACAGAAATCAAACTACCGGTTACTTGTTGGGGGATGGTGGGAATGACTGGAAGGGGCTTGGGGGCACTTTCTGGGGGGATGGGACTACTCTAGATCCTGACTGGGTTGGTGACAACATTTGTCATCGTGCTGTGACGTGTACGCTGGAATGACTTACTGAACTCCATTCATTTTAGTTAGAAGTTGGGGACAGAAGGGGGAGACTGCAGACACCCCCATTTCCTTGACCTGGGACTTAACCTGACCAACAATGAAGGCCCTGTGCCCCAGGCTCAACCTTGCTGATCCCTGGGACCTGGGACCATGTGGACTGCAGTGTGGGTGACAACCCTGTCACACTTCCCCAGGGACCTTGGGCCAGTGTCCCACGGCAGGGGACCAGGCTCATGCAGCTCAGTCAGGAGGGGTCGCTGAGGGTGTCTGCTCCATCAGTGTTCTTCCATAGGCTCCCGTGTGTCCCAGGTCCCGCCGTCAGCTGCTTCAGTTTGTCCCCAAGTTACGGCATAGCCCACACTGGGCTCACAGGGAGTTTGCTCTCCTCGGTGTCCCTGTTGGTTGGGTGCATTTCCCAAGGTGCTTTGTACCTCTTTCGGCACAGTCCCTCACATTGTTCATCTCTGTGCTCTTGGCCTTGACCCATCACTCCATGAACTTGGCCTCGGGGGTCGCCGTCAGGATGGGGGTCTTCTAGTTGTCACCTTCTGCAGGAGCTGCACTGTGGCCTGGGAAGGATCCCCAAATGGCCCGCTGCCCCTCACCTCGCCCCATGTCCTGGGCCCTCCCCTAACACCCCTGAACACCCAGAGACCATACTGTAACCTAACACAGGCCTTTCTTCACCTCGGAGTCTTGGCCCAAAAAAGGGAACGTTTTCCCATCTTCAAATTTCTATTTCCTGTCTCAGGATTAACTTCTTCCTGGAGAATTAGCAGTGAGATGTCTGTTCTTTTGGGGGAAGCTCCCTCTCCCCGCTCAGTGGGAAAAAACCCAGAGGATGGGCAGATTCAGACCACACACACATGTGCACACACACGCACACTCAGCACAGAAAGAGGAAGGGACTTCCACTCGGTGGTGCATGACAGAGTTGCCACCAGAATGCAGGTCTCCTGCCTTCCGGGCCGATTCCAGTTCCTCCGATGAGAGGCTGAAACTCAGCCTCCACGAGACAGCTCACTCTGCTCTGGACTGCACTGCACGACTTGGCAGCCGCCGATACCTCAGCAGTTGGCACTAGTTGGGGACGACAGTGGTTACCTACTTCACAGGTGTGTTCAGCAGCTCGATTAGTAGAAGCTTCTGGAGTGCCTGAATCCCATCTTTAGTGGTAACATAGCACGTCCACCCGTGTTGCTGAGCTGTTGGCCCTGGTGGGAGGAGCCCTAGAGATGCACACTCCAGGGACTTGGGAAGGTGGGAATGGGGCCCAGTGCTTTTAGGTGCATTTCCAAACCCTGTCGTTTGACTTTTAAGAGAAGATGTTGGTGCGAGTGCTCAACTGAGGAGTTTTTGCCTCAAAAAATTATTCTTAGCCATGGACAGACAGCACCGAAGTGACTGCGTTGTCTGGGCTCACGGAGACGGGTGGGGCCTGCATCAGGTTCTTGGAAATAAACTTGTGCGTAGAGCTGCCCACGCAACATTCATACTCACGGGTTGTGGGTAGCAGTTGAGGACCCTGAGAAAGACGGCAACTACCAAGAGGTGCTCCTGTGGCTAACTGGACTTGGACGTAAAGGCAGAGCCTCGCACGTGCTCCCAAACGGGGGCTTCTCACGCAAACCTCGCTCGTGTGGACCGGCCCACGGGCCCTGTGCGCCTCGCTGAGTCAGCCCTGATAAAGCAGGTCTTGGAGTTGTATTTCAACCAATGGGACCTGAGATGTTCCCTCGCCAATGGGAGCTTGTGCAGCTGTAGCCTCATTAGCATCTTCACTGACCAATCAGAGCAACTCCATTCTGACCAATCAAGACAGTGCTTTTTGGACCAATCAAACTGTGAGGATTTGGAGTCTTCATTTGCATGAGGACAGACCAACCAGAGGCCAGGGGGGCAGAGACCTCTCTAACAGCTGCCCTTTGACTTGGAGAGGAGCTTTCCTGCTCTCCCTAAGACCGGAGCCTGCATTTCCCTGTCCAGCAGGACTGGGGCCCTTGCCTGAGGGGTACCCCGAGGCTGTGCTGCTTCTTAGTGAGCTGTCCACCTCCCGGCCGTGCCACGCCTGAGCTGCTTGTACTGAGTAAAGTGTCGTCCGCCGCACCCCGAACTGGAGATTCGCGCTGGCGTGGACCTGATGCTGGTGACCATCAGCTGACACTGTCTGTGTTTGTTACGATACAGGGTAAGCTGCCAAGTAAGGAAATTCCAAGCTCCGGTGGTGTATACCAGATGCACGCGGTTCCCCTCGCGTGCCCCCATCAGCAGTGGCAGTTTGGAGCGTGCCATTGTCACCACGGAGCTTCTGCTTGTGAGTCCATTTCTCGCCTTCTGCCTTCTTGGGGCAGGGGAGAGGGTCTGGGGGCAGGCATCCGATTTTTCCCTGAGGACAAGTTCCAGAACTGGTGCCAGCTTTGCTCTGTCTATCCCGGTGGCTACAGCTAAGTCTGACAGCCGCGTTGAACTGCAGGGTGGTGGGAAGCGTCAGCATCACCTAGACGAGTCCCACGCTGAAAGGTGGAGAGCACGGACTGAGGCTAGCCGCCTGCCACGGCCATCCTTGAGAGGGACCGCGGGACAGTCTGTGGACGTGTTCCTGAAGAGTGCCGGGCACGGGCAGTAATGCAGGGGGCGGCCTGCAGCGCAGGAGCAGGAGTCGGAAGAGGTGGTCAGGCTTCCCGGAAGGAGACGTGGAGACAAAACCTGGTCCTGAGCCACCGAGGCCCTTGGACCTCTTGAAGGACCCTTCTTAGAAAACAGTGCCCACGTGTGCCCAGCAGGCTTACCAGTGTGAAAAGCCTCCTCCGGGCTGGAGGCCGGAGCTTCTAGCTCTTGGCTCTGACTCATCTTTGCAAGGGGCAGGGGGCAGACGCCCAAGGAGCTATCCCAGCAGGCAGCACCAGCCACTCATCAAGGAGGAGTTTCTCAACATCGCGTCAAAGAATGAAGAAGGCAGGGAGGGGAAGGGGGGGCAGAGTGGGGACGGGGAAGGGAAACTTGCCCTTGCACTTCAAAACCCCTCTAGGACAACCTGCAAATTTCCGGAATAATGGAATTTGCATATCGCTTGAGTGGCAGTCTGATTGGTAGAGGGGACTCCCCTGAGCCTGGAGAAAACCTCGGCAGATAACGAGGCGTTGTAATCTGGCTGCCATGTGGGGGAACTTGCTAGTAAGATTTCTAATGAGTCACCTCACGGGTATTTTCGAAGATGGGGTTTCCCTCAGAGCATTCGTGCCTAAAGCCTTCCACTTGTCAAGAAAGATGCCAACCTGGAGAATGTCTTTTAGAAGATCACAGGATGGAGCTGGAGAAGACGGAGCCCGAATTAGAGAGAGGAACTTTTTATTATGAAAACTTGGGCACGTGCACGATAAAACCAGCTAGAGCAATAGCCCACGTCCTGTCCAATCTTACCCACCCCTCTCCCACTTCCTGCCTTGGGGTCATTTTGAGGAAACCTAAGCATTATATCATTTTATACATTTCAGGTTATGTCTCTAAAAGATAAGAGCCCTTTACAAAAGACAACTGTAATACCTAAAAACCTGCACCAATCCTGACTCTTCTCTCCTACAAAGGATTGGTTTGCATCGGGATCCGATCTTCTTGTTGCTTTTGGAAAACTGGAGCAAATAACCTTGTCATTGGGTTAATGTAATGGGGTCACATAAGTGCTAAGAGTTCTGAAGTAACTGGTGAGCAACTGGGTGCAAGATCAAGGTGTTCTTCTTACCTGGTGGCCTTGGGCAAGTCACTTATTTCTCTGGAATCCCAGTGTCCTCGTGTTAGAGTGTGAATCACAGCTACTGCCACCTCCGAGCCTTTGCATGTCCCCTTCCCTCCACCAGGATGCTCCTGCCACAGAGCTCAGCGTGGCCGTTCCCTGTCTCCGTCAGGTCCCGGCTCAGGGCCACCTCCTCAGAGAGCCCCCGGACACGCTCTCTGACTCTTGCCCTTACTCTCTTACCGAGTTCCTTACAACTTCACATTTATCATCCGTGTCCCCTGGCTGCCCCTACCACTGCCTCCCAAGAATTCAAACTCAAAAGGCAAGGATAGATCTAGCCTGTCCGTGTTGGGGTCCCAGCTACAAAGATGACAGCTGGGACGTGGTAATCTCGCAATGAACGTCGTCCAAGGGGGAAAGAAAAGCACATGTAAGAAAGCCTCTTCAAGTATATAGAACCCTACAGCCGTGACAGGGCTGCTGTGAGGAAGTGTCCCCTTGGGGCTCCACACGATGCCTGTGACACCCCCTCTCCCTGCACCTGGGGGTTCAGAGCCTTCTCTCCAAACCTCCTTCCATGTCAGAACCCTGCAGGCAATGTCTGGGACGTCACACACACAACGGTGTGACTGCCCACCATCCCTCCAGGGAGTTTGCTTCCACCACGAAGCCCTGATTTGTAATGAGAAGTCTTACCTGTTCACAAACTGTCACTTAGGAGTGGCTATTGTAATCCTTAACTGGTCTCAGTGCCACTGCAAAGTGAAAGGCATGCTCCCCGCATTCCCAGTGGAGAAACCGGAGGCCCTTGGAGCTCTGCAGTGGCTGAGCGTCTCACAGTTGGCAGTGACCTCACAGGACCCCGTCCCCTGCCGGCCCAGCAGTGGACACGGAGGCCTGGAGGGCTGGGAGCAAACACGGGCTTCCCTCCGCTGCTGCTGCCCACAGCAAGGGCATGTGTTTCCAACAGGCTGCTGGCCAGTGGTCTCGAGGGCTCGGCCAGCCTGAAGTAAGCGCTCTATTTAGGAGCTTCAGGTCCAAGACGGGCAGCGGGGCTAACTAAAGTGTCGTGCGTGGAGGCCCAGGGGAGCGACGGGGATATTTAAAAAGCATGGCTGATGGCCTGAGTTTTTACCCAAGACTCTTTGAAATGTGTCACAAATAGAACTCGTCACTGTCCTCACCTCAGGATATAGAAAGTCTAATAGAAGACCAGCGAAAGCGCACGCACGCGCCCACACACACACGTAAAATACGTGTATAAATAAACACATAGTGTCTGTGTAGTTTTGGTTTATGATATAAAACTATACAACTTTGGGAAAAGTAGGTTTCTTGTACATAATTTGAGGTAAAATAGAGAGTTCCTAGCCACAAGTTCGTGTGCAGACTGTAGGTATGGGGATTTAGGGACTTGTCCAAAGAGACCTTCGGTGTTTAATAGTAACAGGAACGGTCACGTGCGTGGCACTCCCTGTGTGCCAGGGGTGGGCCCGTCCCTGTCCGTGCTCTTTGCATGTAATCATCGCGACTCTTATTGATAAGAGAGGGAGGTTCGGAGGCGGCGATCAGCTCACTTGAGGCTGCTCGGCAGGGGCGGCTCTGGGACGAGATCCGCGGGGGCTGGAAGGGGCGTGTGTGCAGCGTGCTGCCCGCTCGGCTCGGCCACTGGGAGCGTTCAGCAGATGCTGGGGTGGGAGGTGAATGACTGCGTGCACGTCCGCACGGCAGCTCTGGGTGGGGGAGCCCCGTGCGCTGGCAGGACTGGGCCTGCTGACGCTCAGGGCAGCGGAAGAGGAGATGGCGGCGCAGCTGCCCCTGCAGACAGGAAAAGAGAAACTCAGAAAGAAACAGAAGTCGCCCGTCCACGCCTGTTTTAGTTCCTCAAACCCAGCAGACCGTCACTGGGGCGTCACAGAAGTCTCAGGGAACTGGGAACAGGAGGTCAGGCCCCGGTCTGAGAAGTCCTCGTCCGCTTGTGCGTTAGTGTGCCTGCATCGCAGAGAACCAGCTGGGACCCCCGCCCTCCGCCCTGCTCCGGGCGTTCAGGACCGTGGGCGCGCTGGTCACAGTGACTGACGGGCGCTTCTCTGTGTGGTGGGGGCGGAGCAGGGAGGCTCACTGTGCTGCGTGCGCAGGACCTCGCACCGTGTCCCACTGGAGTCTGGGGTGACAGCTACGGACTGCTTCACGGCAGAATCGCCGTGGGGCTCCAGATCACACGATGAAAAGGAATCAGAGTGTGTGTGACAGAGATCAAAGGTGACGGATATGGGACGTTTCTAGCTCCCTCCCAACGCGCCTCACTTGCGTTTTCCCCTGCAGCCCTGGCCCCGCGACTGTCCCAGAAAACGGGAGGCAGGTGGCTGCAGGAGGGACGCCAGGGGCAGTCGCTCCTGTGGAAGGCCCTGGTCCTCAGGGCGGGGCGTTTGTCACCTGGGGGTGGGCGGGCAGAGCGGAGCCGCTGTGCTCAGACAGCAGTGACCCAGGGTCTCAGGACGAGGGGCTGAGGTGGAGGAGACCTGAGCGCTGAGTCCCTGCAGATGCCTGGGACAGAGGGGACCCGACCAGACGGGAAAGCTCCCTGCAGGGGGCCAGTGGATTTCCACAGAGGGGCCCTTCCTCCCCTGCCTCCCGCAGCCCGCTGAGCTTCCCCGCACCCCCGATGCCGCCTCGGTGGTCGTCGTGCTGAGCTGTAACGTGCACACCGAGTGGTGCACACGTCCTGAGCTTGTGGTTTGATGAGCGTTTGCATGTGCTCCTGTGTACACCCCCCACCCCCCGGGTTAGGATGGAGACCGCCGGCACTCAGACAGCTCTCTCACACTCCCCTCCGGCCAGCACCCCCAGCCGGCGTTGTTAGATCCACCTGTGAACATTTGGGGTGTTCACAGAGAAAGGGGACAAAGTATGGAACCCTCGTAAGATGAGAGAAACCATCCCTTTCAGCAACTTCAAGAGACCATTTTAAGCCAGAAGAGGCAGAATGACCTCCAACGGTCAAGTGTTCATTTCTGCCACCATCTGCCAAAATGGGGACTTCGGAGCTCAGGGATGTGAGTCGGTGGAAGACGTTTTAAATCGTATTTTTTGTACACCTGAGTGGAGACGTGTGCATTTTGGCACTGTGGCTGTGACGTCCTAATGAGCAACATGGCCCATGGGGCCAGCGTTGGGCTCATCCAGGTGGTCGGCCAGTTGTTGCTTTACTACTAAAACACTAACAACTTGGAAGAGAGACGTTTGAGAGGTGGTGCGAGGAAGACAGGATGAGTTTAGGGGAGAGCACTCAGAAGGCGCGGGAAGTCTGAGTGGACGGCTCTAATCAGAGGGCTCTGACGGAGATTAAGGTCGCAGTGCCCCGGTCGTCAGAGAAAACCCCGGCCCCGTGCAGAAAGGTGCACAGTCATCCCGCAGGGCTCGGGGGGGTCCTGACTGTGCTAATTTCAGCTTGCTCATCTTAAAGGAATGGGAGGCACCTGGAGAGGGTCTCTGATAAAATAGTCTCAGGGACTGAGGAGCTGGAGACCGGAGCAAGGTGAGGACGCTGGTGGAGTTGGGCTGGTGTAGCTGTCAGAAAAGCCTCTACTACCTGCAAGCTGCGCGTTCCCGCCCAGGAAGAAAGCGGTGGCACACGCGTGCCGCAGCGCTGGTGCAGCTGTCCCTGGATGCCGGCACACACGACTGGACTGGTGGGAAGTGATGTAGGACACAGTATAGCACTGCTCCGCATGGCGGTGTCCCCAAGCATTTCTGCTCGCTCCTTCCTCGGGGCGAATGGTAGATGCACGCTCCCGCCTGGCTCACCCGGTTCAAGAAACAAGGCCTTGTGAAGCCGGAGTCTGTGTCCTGGTCCCTCTGCCGTCCCCACTCTCTGCCCAGTTGTCCCAAGAGCTGAGGGCATCGGTTCCTTTGTGTGGAACCCACTCCCTGAGCAACAGCCTTGGTGACAGGACGGGGGTTCTTTCCGCTGACAGCGCATGATCACCGAGGCCTCTCTTTCATGCCAAGGGAACCGCGTGTCTCAAAGTTCAGACACGTGACTTGCAACGACACAGGTTTTTAGTTTGATTTTAAAATATTCATCGAATTCATAACGATGCTCGTACCTGCCTGCTGTATTGAGTAGATTGCTTCCGACAGCGGGGCAACCCCTGTGGGACCTCCTTTCTCTTGGAGCCTTCCATTGGCTCATGGATCGTTCCTGAATCGCCATCTTGGGGCAGCGCTGTTTCTCAGAGTCCCCAGTCTGACGTGGATTTCAGTGTCCTTTAAAGCAAAGAACAAAAATTTTTATGGCAATCTTGTCAGAAAAGTTCTTGATGACTTTGTGATATATAATCAGCCTTCATCATTGCTTCTTTTAACTTGGAAAAAATAACTTTTACGTGGCAAATCACATTTGCACCAAAATAAGTGTTGGGCGAAAGCCTTCTGGAGCTGGAGCTGCTCAAACCTTCCTCTTGCAATTGGCTCTTCCATTTCATCCCTTTGCTGAGAGAAAAATGAAAAGGCAAGCTCCCTCCAAGGGAAGGCTGGATAATGATAAATCCCAGCTATGAGTCTGAATGAAGGGTAGTTCACAGGACGTTTATAGCCAAGAAAGAACCACTTCTCTCCTCCCGTGGGGCTGGGATGCGTACAGCTTCACTCACAGGCACGAATGTCATTCAATCCCCAGAGAAGGAATTATGGTCAGACTTTAATGTGGATCAACAGATAAAATTAGAAAGTCCCTTGAGGGAAATGCCATTCGTTATTTACCAATGTATATAATTAAAGAAGGGTGGTATGTACGGAGGAAACACCATAGTGCCTGTACAGCAAAGGCGTAAATGTAAGTAGAATCCCCAGATGTCACCTACATGCTCCCAACATGTTTAAAGTCTACGACTCAAGAAAAACGAGCTTCGGGGATAAACACCAAAGTGTCCTCTGTGCTTTTCTCTGTGGATTGAGGACAGAGGTAGTAATTGAGGGAGACGTTCAACTTGATAGAAAAGATTGCCATGATAGTTGGTTTATTTAAACAGCGACTACAGCAGGTACTGGTTAGTCTCCATGACCACCCAGCAACTAGATCACCTTTCCGATATTTGTAGAATTTCCCATCTTATTATGGGACTGAACGTGTCTAAGCCGCGAACTCACTTTGCGAGCCTTTCTTGTAACTCAGAAGCCCAGTACACCTTTGGACCCTCTGGGCTCCTCCAGAGAAACAGAACCAATAGGACAGACAGCAGGGCGCGTGTGAGAGCCGGGGCTGGGGTGGGTGGGTGCTTATTTCAAATAATTGGCTCACGCAATTGTGGGGCCTCGGAGCTGCGGATGCCGCGATTCCAATCCAAGGGCGGTATGCTGGCAGAACCCGCCTCGCTGCGGGGCGGGGGGAGGTCATTCACGGTTTCTGTTCAGGCCTTCAGCTGATTGGACGAGGCCCCCTCGTGTTACGGACGACAATCGGCTTTAATCAGACTCGACTGATTCAAACACTAAGTTCTTCCAAAAACACCCTCAGAAACATCCCAAGTACTAGTTGACCAAATATCTGGGCACCCCAGCCTAGCCACGTTGACACGCGAAGGCAACCATCACAACAGGGTACACACGTAGGACCCGTTCCTGCACGGGCTTTGGTTTGAACGTGAGTGTGACGTGGAATCCATTCTCAACCGCCAGGGCTGGCGTGGGTCCGGCGTGTCCCCTGCCCGTCGCGCCGTGGCCACTGCTTTGGGTCCTTAGTCATAACACACGTGTCCAGCTAGACCTCGGGGGCTTCTCCCGGTGGGTTGCTCTGTAATTTCGTTCTGGTTTTTGTGTGTTCCCGGAGGGAAGCCGTCTCAGCATGTATCCACTCCGCCGTCCTGGATCTCGTGGAAGAATTTTGAAGGAAGCGTTCCGTAGTCAAATAGACTTGAGACGTTCTCAGTTAAGCGAATTTGAACAAATTTCTGTGTGGCTATGTTTCCTGGAGCCCAGAACACACACTACTGTGGTGTGAATCTCTAAGCAGATACAATCACAGGCAGCTTTTCCCAAAATATTTACCCACCAATCCTGTTTTGTCCCCTGGGTCGGTTTCTCGCAGAAGAGCCTTCAGGAGGATACGTCCGGGGTTGTCAGAAAAGAGGCTGCGCTGGGGGAGGGGCAAGCTCCCTGTTAAGGGAAGTGTGTGAGCCAACGCCAGGAGCTCACAGGGCAAGAGTGGCAGGGGCGCTCTGGGGGGCTGACCAGGGGACTGAGGGACCTGGACGGCTCCTGGCAGCCCGTTTTGTCCTCTCGGGCTTTGGGGGTTGTGAGGGTTTTCTGTCCCAGCTCTAGATTTTCAGATTTGACTTGGAGCTACACCAAGAAGGAGCCTTTAGCGGGAGAGGGTGATGCAGGGTAGTCGTGGTAGGCCGGGAGCCAGGCGAACCCCTCCCCCACCTCAGGGCCCCCTCGGATCTGCTGATGACCAGGGCCATTAAGGGCAGTACAGTCACCTTGGCTGACACATCATGGGAGTGCAAAGCATTTTCCTCCCTGAGGGTCAGGCTGAGGCTTCTGAGAAGCAGCGGTGAAGGAAGACCTTCCACGGGCGGCGTCTCCCTTTATCCCGTCGTAGTTTGGGTCCCCCCAAACTCAGAGCTGGAGGGAAGGAGTTAGGGGCTGGGAGTTCCTCTGGGGGGCGAGCTGGCCTGCACCTCCCGACTGCCCTGTCCTGGCGCGGGTGGTGGTGCCCTCTGTCAGCCTGACGTCTGTGTGCCCTGACCCGTGGCACGTGGTCGTCCCTGCCCGTCCTGGCTTGGGCATGAGAGCGTTGCTGCCCGCCTCCAGCTCCTGCCCCCCGCCCCCCACCCCCGCAGCTGACATTCGCCAGCACTGCTCTCTCCTGGGCCTCCCTCCCGACGGGCTGACCATCTGGCCCTGATGTTTCTCGTGGGCCCCTGGGCCCCTCCCAGAGCCTGGGTGTCACTTACCCAGCTCACAGCACCACCCTGAGCTCCCCACGATGGTGTTAAGTGGATGCCTTTGAGGCTGAGTCTGTGTAATTATATTTGTCAGATACAGGATCTCATGGGGGGGGCAGCTACCTCCTGAGAGTTCTGTAATGATGAGCAACTCTTCCATTTTAATCGTTCTTTAAAATGTAAAAGAACAAAGTAAAATGGAAATTGAAAGTGTCAATAAAAGCATACCTATTCTTAACCCTTTTATTTGGATTTTGAGAGTCTGCTTGGCCACCTACAAGAAATAGGCAGTTCCGCAGAGTGATAGGTGGATGGCACAGTCTTGTAAATCCAGCAGACCCACCCTTAATCCCAGGTCCACCCCTTATTCGTGCAGGGCACCCTATTCTTAACCTCTGTTTCCGCATCCGTAAAACGGTGCTAATAGTAAGTACCTTCTTCATTAGGTCGTTATGGGGAAAACGATAAACGGCATGCTTAGGGTGATGAGCACTCAGTGAGGGAATTATCATTATCGTGATTGACAGCATTAAGACCCACCTTCCTGGGAGTTCCCTGGTGGATAGTGGCTTAAGGTTTCGGCGCTGGTGCTGTCAATGCTGTGGCCTGGGTTCGATTCCCAGCCAGGGACCTACACACATACAAAAAAAAAAAAAAAAAAAAAAAAGACCCACCTTCGCTCCAAATAGTCCACCAACTGGAGTGTCACGTGGCTCTCGCCCCACATGCCATCCTGACATCGCCACCGTCTGAATCTTGACTTCATTAAGCAACAGCGTGAGGGTAATTATTCCCAAATGGTCCTGCTTAAAACACACGTGTTTCTCGGGATCCTGTGTGGTTGGATTTGTTTAATGAGGTGACTGGTTGAATCAAGCCCTGTTCGAGGAGGTTGTGGGATTGCAGTACGAGATGAGTTATACTTGGAGGTAAAACCCCACCTTGGTTCCTCATGTACAAGAGTTGTTTTTCAGAAGATAAAGGCCCAGGAGATGGCAACGATAATCCGTCTCCTAAAGGGCACTGATATGCACAGCCTTAAGCCTTTGGCATAAACATCTGTGGGATTTTTAGATGACATCAGTCAGATCCAGCCTCCTCATTTGGCAGACGAGGGAACCGAGACTCAGAGATATGGAATGACCTTCCCAAAGCCGCGCGGTTCATTGGTGGGAAAGCGAGGATACAAATCTCGATCCCGGGCCTGCAAAGACCAGAGGCGCAGGACACGCTGGGTGAGGCGGCTTAAACTTCAAATACGTCTGTGGACACGTCCACAAACCCTGGGCGCTCCCGCCTTCCAGACACAGAGTAATTCCCTGTCCCTTCACCATGGGCTGTGCCCAGAGAACAGAATGTGAGGAAGTGACACTGTGTGACTTCTGAGGTTGGGTCCTCAAAGGAGTGAAACATCCTGGTTCACTCTCTTGAATCCAGACTCGTTTTTGAGGACACCCAAGAAGCCTTGGGGTGGGGGGGGCAGTCTCCTAGGGGCAAACAGAGGTCTGTCACCAACACAGGCGCCAGCTCGCCAGCTGTGTGACTGAGTCCCTTAGAAGCCAGTTTTAGTTCCAGTCAAGTCTTCAGGGGACTTGGACTCCGGCTGACAGCTTAGCTGTGACCTCGTGGGGGAACCCGGCCAGCCCTGCGTCTCTAGGATGCTCCTTGTCCCCGACGCGCACACGGTGGGGGACAGTGCGTGTGCGCTGTCTGCAGCTGCCAAGTTTGGAGTGGTCGGTCGCTAAGCAGCAGTAGATAACGGAGACACTAAGGTAACTTAAACTAGTACTCCGTTTAATACTAATATTGACTCAGGACTCTCTGAGTTGGAAGTGACAAAAATCCAATTCAGCTACTGAGGGGGAGAAAGATTATTACCACTCTGCACTTGGCACGGGAGACGGAGAGAGTTCAGGAATGCCAGCTACTCAGGCGACGTCCTCAGGGGCTGCTCTCTGGGCGTCTCTCTGGTGGCTTGGTCTCCACCACACCCACTTGCCCCGTGCTGTGCAGCTGGCCTGGTGGAGGCCTCGTTCCTTCGTCCATCGTCCCTGCATCCGTCTCAGGCCCAGAGGAGACGCCAGCGGCCAGCACACCCATGCCTGCATTGGTTACTGCGGCGGGGAAACGGGGACCTTCGCCTTGGGGGCCCCTGGCACCGCGGCTCCCTTGCGAGGCCGAGTTCTGATGAACTCGCCCCTCAGAGTGTGGCCGGGGGCAGCCGGGAGAGTGTTGCTCAGCCCTGGTCTGCATGCCGAACCTGCTGTGCAGACGCTGCTTCACCATCGGCACGTTCCACAGAATCTTCGGGGATCAGTACAGACTGGGGTTTACAGAATCTTCCCAGGGATGTGAGCTACGATATTGCTGACGTGGTCAGTAACGTTGTAAAACGAGGTGGGGCGTCAGGTGGGCACGAGACTTATGAGGACATCCCCTCACAAATTACACGAATGCTTAACCACCACACTGTAACCTGAGACTAATAGAAAACAACATTGAATGTCAACTGTCATTTACAGACACGTGATTGCAGGGTGTAAAGCCCGGCACAGGGAACACTGCCGTGGTGGCGCGGTGACCGTGCACGGTGTCAGGCAGGGCGTGGACCTGCCGCGGGGTCGCTGTGTGCGGCGTGCTCGTGTCTAATCGCTGGGTGGTTCTGTGCACCTGAAACTAATTTACAGAAAGAAGTAAAAGCTCTGCACTCCCCAAAACGAGGGTCACAGGTCAGAGCCCACGCAGCAGGGGGGCGACTTCGCTGAGAGCCAAAAGCCGAGCCGAAGACGGCCGTCCCTCTTTCCCATGCGATGACAAGTGACAGGTGACCTCGCCTCTGTGTGAGACAGCGGACAGATGGAGACGCTGGGGACGGAGAGCACGGGCCCACGCTGTGGCCGGTGTGGTTTCCAGGGGCTCCTGCCTGGCGTCGGTCTGGGCGCGGCAGCACCGAGCCCAACGCAGGGAGAGACGTGGTGAATGTGCGAGTCTGACCCTGTGCAGGTGGACGCAGTGTTTTCAGACAAAATTTTTCAAACAAAACCAGAACTTTCATGTAAAATCTCTGACTTTTAACTATTGGTGAATCATTTTTTTTTTTTTAAGTGTATGGGGCAGACATGGAGATAGGGAGTACGGGTCAGTAGTGGTCACAGGTTATAATCTGTGTCCTAATCTAATAGGAAAATTTGTACTGGTTTTTGTTTGCTAAGCGAGCATGCCGACAGGAAAGGAAGGGGGAGGGTGGAGGGAGGGCGGAG
>PVJL010019309.1:0-14150 GCA_004026885.1 Lyroderma lyra | reverse complement strand
CAGAGCCCACCAAGCTCAGGAGAGTTATTTTCCACCACACAGGGAGAACTCACAACTGAAGAGTGCACCCCACTTAGCCTCTGGGATACACCAGGACCAGAGTAAATGCTGAAGCCAAGGTGCCACTGCACAGCACCACTCAGTTCATCTCCAGGACTGAAGCCAGGCATCCCCCATTTGTTGTCCATGACCACCAGGATCTTGAGACTTTTGAGGGTTTCTATCCACAATTCTTCCTAGTGGGGTTGTTCAAACAAACCCAAAGAGGGGAATGGGTCTAACATGACATCCTAGAGAATTTAAAGAATTCTCAAACAGGGGAAGAATGTGAGACATGAGCGGTTTCCAATATACATTACTTCCTTTTTCTGGTGTTACAGAATCCTGACTGGGGCTTTAGGCTAGTGTTCAGGGAATAAAGGATTAGGGAGATGTCTTGGTCAAAAGGGAGGCAGCTGTGAACAGGCACAGGTTAGCTCCACCCCATCCAGTCTCAAGTGTAAATCGTGGGAAACAAAGTTACCAATTACACCACATTTAGGAGGCTGTGCAGAGAGCTGTATGAATTATCAGTGTTTCTTCATGGATTTCTCCTGGGGGGTCCTCAGAAGCCCAGTAAGTTGAGAACTGACAGCCTTCATCTTTTCTCCAGAGACCCCTTTCAAAAGAAAAACCCCTCCCACTGATCCTCTGTTAAGAACATTTCTACCTTTAGTTGGGATTGGAGATATCAACCAGTACACCCCCAAAATGAATGGACATAAAGGTTTCTGGCTTACTGCTGATATGACCAGCAAAGAGACCACAGTTAGTCTTAAAGTCCACTAGCCACAGACCCAAAATAGGGAGCAGCAGTCACTGGCAGCCTCTGCCCTTGACACCTGGGAGTGGCAGGCCATAGACAACAATATACATGCCAATTGCACCTCATGGAAGTTGGTGTGGACCAAGACACCTCTCAATCTAGCTTCAAAGTCTACAGGGTTCAATCAGCATGAAGCTGGCCACGGTGGCCTAGCCACATTCTTTCCACCTTAGACTTCAGCTTCTCAGGATGTGGTTATTTCTCTGTGCTGCCTATGTGTCCCCCAGATATTCTCTGAGGGCACAGTGAGGACCTGGCTTTACAGGAAAACACAGGGGGTCTGTATATCAGAAATTTCCAATGCCTAGATCAACCTGCAATTACTGAGGAGCTTGGGGTGCTGGTGACCTTAGCTATTAGCAGATAAGAGGGCCCACAGAGATGGGTTGTGGGGTTTACAGGAAGACCTTGGTTCAGTCATACCCCCACCAGGCCCTGCAAATTACATCGGCCTCAGGGATTAGTAGCCCTGACTCCTGTGAATGACAGTATGCTCTTGATGAAGATGAAACCTTATCCTGCTTTCCAGGAGGCCTGAAGTATCTGGCTCTGCAGCAGTCTATGTGCAGCGAGACATAGCAAAGCTTACCCCTGTACTGCTGGTTTGTGTTTGGTGCCATGTGAGAGGAACCCTGAGTAGTGCAGAGTGTGGCAAGCTCAGGTCAGTGACTCCCCACCACACACGGAAAAACTCAGAGCTCAAGAATGCGCCCCAGCCAGATTTTGAGGCACATTTGAAGTGGAGCTTATTCCAGGGGCAACAGGCTGTGACACAGCACAGTTCAGCTGACTTCTAGACTTGAAGCTGGGCAGCTCCAATCCACTGCCCGTGAGCACCAGGTTCTTGATGTTCTTGGGTGACTCCAGCCATTCTGACTTTATGAGGAGCTTATACTACGAGACCTGAAGGAGGGCATGTGTTTGACACCACCTCCCAAATAATTATGGAATTCTCAAACAGGAGAGGAAGGTGAGTGGATTCTGTTATAAATACCTTCCTCTCCGTGGTGTTACAGAATCCAGTCTTGGGCTCCAGGCTAGTGCTCAAGGAATGAATGTCCAGGGAGATGCCATGGTCAAGAAGGAGGCAACTGAGGAACAGGTACCAGATAGCTCAACTCCATCCAGTTCCAAGCGCACATTGTGAGAAACAAAGTTCCCAATTACACCGCTTTTAGAAAGCTATGAAGAGAGAACTGTGAATCATCAGTGATGCCTCATGGGTGCCTCCTGGAGGGGTCTCACACTCAGAGGTCTCATAAGGTGAGAACTGACAACCTCCATCTGCTCTTTCAAGACCCTTTGGCAGAAATTAATCCCCTTCCTCTGATCCTGGGTTCAGGTCATAGCTAGCTTCAATTGGGATTAGAGAAATCATCCAGTACATCTCCAATGTGAATGGACATAGAGGTTTCTGGGGTACTGCTGATATGACCATCACAGAGACCACAGGTAGACATAGAGCCCAACAGCCACAGACCCAAAATGGAGAGCAGCCAGAGACTGGCTACTTCTATTAATGACACCTTGGAGTGGCAGATCATAGGGATTAACTTACATGCCAATGGCACCCCATATGCCTTGGTGTGAACTAAGACAACTCTTTATCTAGCTTTCAAGGTTGTAAGGTTCAATCAGAATAAAGCTTGCCACTGTGGCCAGGCCACATACTTTTCACATTAGATATTAGCTTCTCAGGATGTGGTCAGTCCTCTGTGGTTTCAGTGGGTCCCCTGACATTATCTGAGGGTACAGTGGAAACCTGACCTCACAGAAAACATTGGGCTACTCTAGGTGTATCTCAGAACTTTTCAACCTGTAGATAAACCTGCAGTCCCTAAGAACCCTGGAGTGCTTTTGACATCAGCTATCAAGGAGTCTCTCATGTGTGGGTTATGTTGTACACAGTAAGAACTTGACCCAGTCCTGCCTTTCACCAGGGCTTTGAAAGTACATCAACCTCAGAGATTTGTAAGCCTGACCCCTGTGAGCGACAGCATTCTCTGGGGACAAGTGAAACCTCCAACCATTCCCAACATGGGTGCCATTTCCCAAAAGGCCTTCAGTATCTGGGTCTGTAACAGTGAATATGTAGTGAGACTGGTCAGTGCTTGTTTAGTACTGCTGGGCTTAGTTTGGTGGCATGTGAGAGGCACCCTGGGTTGTGCAGCACACTGCTAGCTCACAGCAGTGAGTCCCCATGACACACATAAGATCAGAGAGCAAAGAGTCTACCTCAACCAGTCTTTGGGATGCAGCAAAACCAGAGCTTAGCCCTAGGCAAGAGACCAGGACATCACAGCCCAGGTGATCTCCAGGCCTGGAGCCAGGCAGCTCCAACCCCCTGCCCATGGGACCACCAGACTCTTGAGGCTATTGGGAGTCTCCTGCCCTTCTTTCCTCATGGGCAGTTTGAACAAGCAGATCCAAAAAGGGCCATGATTCTGGCACGACCTCCCTTTGTATACAGGACATTCTCACAGGAAGAAGTTCAAAATTTAGCGGCTTCTGTTATAAATACCCACATCTCTCTGGTGTTACAGAATCAAAACTTGGTCTCCATGCTAGTGCCCAGGAAACCAAGGATCAGTGGGAGGCCACAGTCAGGAGGGAGGCAACAGGGTGAAGGCACAGTGTAGCTTCAAACCATTCAGTCCCAAGTGCACATGAGAAAAAGAGTTCCTAAGAACACAATATTCAGGAGGGTATGCAGAGACCAGTCTAAGTCATCAGTGATGCCTCATGGATGACCTCTGGAGTGGCCTGACGCTCAGAGCCCTAGCACAATGGGACCTGACAGTCCCTATCCTTCATCCAAATGTCCCTTGGCAGAAATTAAAACCCTTTCCCTCATCCTAAGGTCAGGTCATGCCTATCTTCAGTTGGATTGGAGAGAACATTCAGCACACCTGCCACATGACTGGACATAGAGATTTCTGGCATACTGCTGACATGACCAACACAGAGAGCATATGTAGACCTACATTCCTCTAGCTACAAACATAAAATGCGGAGCACCCAGAGACTGACAGCTTCTACCTATGACACCTTGGTGTGAGAGACGATATGTGCAAACTTACACCCCAACTTCTCCCCATGGAACTTGGCATGGACCAAGACACCTCTTGATCTAGCTGTTAAAATACTGGGTCCAATCAGAATGAAGCTGGACATTGTGGCTGGCCACATACTTTCCATCTCAGGTGTCAACTTCTCAGGAGGTTATCAATCTTCTGTGGTCCCTGTGGGCCCCCTGACATTCTCTGAGGCACAGTGAAGACCTGACCTCATAGGAAGTCACAGGTATTTCAGGACTTTCCAACCCATAGATCAATCTGCAATCTCTGTGGACTCTAGGGTGCTGGAGACCTCAGATGTTAATGGATACGGGGGCTCACATGTGTTGGTTATGATATGTCCAGCAAGAACTTGGCTCTGTCCGGTGCAGACTAGGCCCTGGAAACTATATCAGCCTCAGGACTGAATAGGCCTGAACCCTGTTAATGATAGTATCCTCTGTGTTCAGATGAAAAGTCCAACCCTTCCCAGCATGGATGCCCAGTTTTTCCATGAGGCCTGCAGTAGCCTGGTCTTTAGCACTGGATCTGCAGTGAGAATGGTCAATGTTCTCCCAGTACTGCTGGTCTGCACTTGGTGCCATGTGAGAGGAAACCTGAGTTGTGCAGAGCATGGCAAGTTCAACAAGTCACTCACCACAACACAGATAAAAACTTAGAACTCAGGAGTGCACCCCAGCCAGCCTTTGTGATACACCTGTATCCAAGATTAGGCTAAGAGTAAGAAGGAATGGCACCACACAGCTCAGCTGATCTCCAGCCCTGAAGCTAGGCAGCTCCAATCCACTGAACTTGACTGCCAGGCTCTTGAGGTTCTTGGGGGTCTCCAGCCAAGTCTTTAATAATAGAGGTTTTTACAAGCAGGCCATAAGAGGGGCATGGCTGTGCCACAATCTCCCAAAACATACAGATAATTCTCAAACAGAGGAAGAGGAGTGGTTTGCATTATAAACATACCCCTTCCTCTGGTGTTACAGAATCCAGCCTCAGGTTCCATGTCAGTCTCCAATGCATGAAGGAGCAGTGCGAGACCATACTAAGGAGGCAGGTAACTGGGGAAGGCACAGGGTAACTCCACTCCATCCAGTCACAAGTGCACAGAAGAAACAGATTTCTTAAGTACACTACATATAGGGGGGTATGCAGAAACCTATGTGAATCATCAGTGATGCCTCATGGAAGCTTCGTGGAGGGGCTCACCCTCAGAGCCCCAGTAAGGTGAAACCTGACAGCCTCCATCTATTCTCCGAAAGTCCCTTGACAGAAATTAAAACCCTCCTCCTGATCCTGGTTTCAGGCCCTTTATAACTTAATTTGGAATTGGAGAATATCTTGCACAATCTGAACATGACCGGACATACAGATTTCTGGCATACAACTGGCATGACCAACATAGAGACCACAGGTAGACCTACAGCCTACTAGCCACAGACTCAGAATGGAGAGCAGGCAGAGACTGGCATCTTCTATACCAGACACCTGGTGGTGGCTGATCATGGGCGCCAACTTACACATCATCTTTATCTCATGGAACTTGGTGTGGACCAAGACACCTCTGAATCTAGCTTCTAAGGTTACAGGGCTTAATCAGAGTGAAGATGGCCATGGTGCCTGACCACATCTTTCCCAACATAGATGTAAGCTTCTCAGGATGTGGTCAGTTTTCTGTGGTGCATGTGGGCTCCCTGTCATTCTCTGGGGGCATGGTGAGGACCTGCCTCACAGGGAAGCACTGGTATCTATAAGTGTATCCCAAGATTTTCCAACCCCTAGATGAACCTGCAGATTCTAAGGACTTTTGATTGCTGGAGACCTCAACTATTAGCCAATAAGGGGGCCCACAATGGTGGGTTATGGTGTACCCAGCCAGAGTTTGCCCTAATCTTGTCCCCTACCAGGCAATGGAAACTCCATCAGTCTCAAAAATGAATAGTCTTGGCAGCCATTAATGACATCTTGTCCTCTAAATGAAGATAAAGCATCCATACCTTCCCAGCATGAGTACACTTTGTTCCAGGGGACCTGTAGTATCTGGGTCTACAGCAGTAGGTGTTCACTGAAGACTGGTCAATGCTGACCCAGTCCTGTGGGGCTGTGTTTGGTGGCATGTGAGTAGCACACTGAGTTGTGCAGAGGGCCACAAGTTCAACCTGTAGATCCCCACTGCATACATAAGAATTAAGAGCCCAAGAGTGCACCCCAGGTTGCCTTTGGCATACACCACGACTAGAGCTTAGCCCGGGAGCAAGAAGCAACAACACAGCAGAGCTCAGCTAATATCCAGACCTAATTCCAAGCAGGCCCAATACCCTGCCAATGACTACCAGATTCCTGAAGCTGTTGGGTGTAGCTAGCCATTCTTTCCTCATGGGTGGTTTGTACAAGCGGAGCTGAAGAGGGGCATGGGTCTGGCACCACCTCCCAGAGAATTTAGAAAATTCTCATAGGAAAAAGTTTGGATGTGAGCAGTTTTCATTATATATACCCTCATCCCATTGCTAATGCCCATGTGAAGAAGGACCAGGAAGATGTCAGGAAATGGTCATGTAGGAGGCAATTGGGAGGAGCCACATGGTAGCTCCACACCATCCAGTCCCAAATGCACATAGTGAGAAACACAGTTTCTAATTATGCCACATTTAGAAGGCTATGCAGAGAGCTGTATTAATCATCAGTGATGACTCATAAATACCTTCTGGAGGGACCTAACACTTAGAAGCCTGGTAATGTGAGAACTGACACTCTATCTTTGTTCTCCAAAGGCTTTTTGACAAAAGGAAAACCCTTGTCCATGAACCTAAGTTCACACTATTTCTAGCTTCAGTTGAGATTGGAGAGATCATCCAGTACACCCTCAAAGTGAATGGACAGAGAGGTTTCTGGCATATTGCTGACATTACCAACACAAAGACCACAAGAAGATCTATAATCCACTAGCCACAGACTCAAAATGGGGAGCAGGCAAATACTTGCGGCTTCTACACCCACAACCTGGAAGTGGCATGTCATAGGCTCCACCTTACATGCCCTCTGTACTGCATGGAACTTGGTGTGGACCAAGATACCTCTTGATGTAGCTGCCAAGGTTACAGGATTTCATCAATAAGAAGCTTGCTACAGTGGTCTGGTCACATTGTTTCAACCTTAGTTGTCAGCTTCCCAGGATGTGGTCAGTTCTCTCGTGCCTGTTTTCCTCCTGATATTCACTGAGGGCACAGTGGGGACGTGGCCTCACAGAAAAGCACTGGGGTCTCTAAGTGTATCTCAGGTCCTTCCAACACCTAGATCAACCTGCAGCCTTTGAGGATTTTGGAGTACAGGAGACCTCAGCTATTAGCAGATAAGCGAGCTCACAGAGGTGTGTTATGGTATACCCAGCAAGAGCTGGGATCACTCCTGCCACCATCAAGCCCTGGAAAATACATCAGCCTCTGGGATGAGTAACCCTGACCCCCATGAATGATAGTATCCTATTGGTCCAGATGAAAAATTCAATCCTTCACAACATGTGTTTCCTGTTTTCCAGCAGGCCTGCAATATATGGGTCTGCAGAAAGTGGTCTGCAATGAGACTGACAAATGTCCCCCATTTGTCAGTGATAGACACCCTTATATGAGTAGAGCAACACAAATTTAAAGCAGTGACTGCCTACCACACATATAGAAACACAGAGTTCAAGAGTACACTCCAGCCTGCCTTTGAGATACACCAAACCAGACCATAGGCCAAGGCGAGAGACCAAGAAAGCACAACTGAGCTGATATCCAGGCCTCACGCCAGGCAGCCGCAAACTGCTGTGCCTGACAACCCAGATCTGAGGCAGTTGGTGTTCTCCAGCCATTATTATTTCATGTGTAGATTTTACAAGCACACCTGAAGAGGGGCATGGCTGTGACACCACCTCCCAAAGTTTATAGAGTATTCTCAGAAAGAGAAAGAATGTGGAAAGTTAGGGGCTTCTGTTATAAATACCCACCTCACTCTTGTTTTACAGAATCCAGTCTCGGGCTCCCAGCCAGTCCCCAGGGACAAAGGAACAGTGGGAGGCCATGGTCGGGAGGAAGGCAACTGGGGGCAGACACAGTTTAGCTCCACCAAATTCAGCCCAAAGTTCACATGAGAAAGAGCAATACCAAGTATACCACATTTAGGAGGGTATGCAGAGACCAGTCTGAATCATCAGTGATGTCTCATGTTTGCCTCCTATGAGGGGGTCCACCTTCAGAGCCCATGTAAGGTGAAATCTTATATCCTCTGTTTTCCAAATAACCCCTATCAGGAGTTAAACCTTTCCCACTGATGCGAGGTTCAGGCCATTTCCAACTTCATTTGTGATTGGAGAGGACACTCAGCACACCACCGATCTGATTGGACATAGATATTTCTGGCATAAAGCTGACAAGATCGACACAGAAACCACAGGTATATACCCACCGTGATTAGCACAGGGATTCCAGGCAGACTTCAAACATGAGCAGCATGGAGACACATAGAAGAACCTCAAGATAAACAGTACAGAGAACCAAAGCAGATACCTCAGTGATGAATGAAGGCCCCAAACCTCATCAACATAGAGACCACAGGCAATCGCCAACCTCATCAGCACAGAGAATCCAGGTGAACCTCAAAGCTCAGTTGGTACAAACACCCTGAACAAAGCACAAAAGTGACTAGCATAGAGACCCTAGGCATACTTCCAAACTCATGACCACAGACTGCTTGGGTAGACCCAAATTTGACCAGCACAAACACCTGCAGGAGACCCCCAATCTGAGCAGAATAGAGAACCCTAGGTGGAGCACCATTAAGTCAGCACATAATTTCCATAAAACCTCGATCTACCCAGTTCAGAGACCCCAAGCAAAACCCCAACTTATCCAACACAGAGACCTGTGCGTGATTCCAATATGATCAGAGCAGAGACCCCCCCACCAACCTCAAATTTCACCAACACAGAAGCCTCAGGCAGACTCTCAACATTACTGAGCACAGAAGCTCCCAGCAGACGTCAGACATGACCGGCATAAAACATACAAGTATAGCACCATCCTGATAGGCACAGAGACCCCAAGGAGTCCTCCATCCTGACTGGCACAGAGACCACATGTGGACCCTCACCATGACTTGTCACAGAGATCCCAGACAGACACCTCATGGCAAGGACAGAGATCCAGGAAAATCAAACCTTGAGCAGTACAGACTCCCAAGACGGACATGAATTCTGAGTAGCCCAGACTCTTCTGGAAGATCCTCAATCTGATCAGAACTGAGACTCTCAGTAGACTTCTAACCTGACCAGGAAGAAATCACCAAAAGAACACCAACCTGACCAAAGAAGTACCCCAAAGACCCCCAATCTGAGTAGCAAGAAGATCAAATGTGAGCTTCAACCTGACTAGCACAGAGACCCCAGGCAGACTCCTATTATTACTGGACACACAGAAAAACAGAAGTCCCCTGACATTATCATACATAAACCCCTGGCAGAACTATAAGCAGCTGAATGCAGAAACCAAAGGAAGACTCCCAACATGTCCAGGACAGAGACCCCCAAGAAACCCCCAACCTGACAAGAGCAGAGGATGCCAGCTGGACCCCAAAACAATAAGCACAAAACTCCCCAGAAGACTGCAACCTGACCTCACAGACACCCCAAGAAGAACACAACTGGTTCAGGACAGAGACCTCTGACTGATTCCAACCTAACCAAAACAGAGAACCCCCCACCAACAACAACCTCAAACTTTACCAACAAAGAGAACTAACACAGAAACTCAACTAGGGACCGATGCAGACCTTGGATCTGATAAAGAGACCCAAACCAGACAGCCAAACCAAATAGCACAGTATCCAGAAGTCCATTAACCTGACCACAAGAGAGACCTCAGACAACCTGAAAGAGACCAGCACAGATACCCCTAGCAGACTCATGACCTGATCAGGCATACAGTTCTCAAGCACATCCCCATTCTAAGAAGCACAGAAAATTGCGACAAAACACCCAAATGACAACCATAAAGACTGCTGGCAGACCCCATCCTATCCATTACAGAGAGCCCCAGAAGAACCTTAACTTCACAATCACAGACAGGCCCAAAAAAACCCAAAACTAACCAGAACAGAGGCCCCAATGCAGACCTCTGAAGTGACCCAAACAGAGACCCCAGGAACAGAGATCAGCAATGAAACCATAGCCAACCCCAAACCTGACCAAGACAGACCCCAGGCAGATTTCAAATTGTGACTGAGAAGAGAGATCTTCAGAAACCTAATCTGCCAAACATAGAGATGAAAGACTGACCCCAAACTTACCAAAACAGATACACCCTCTGAACTCCAACTTGACCAACAGTGACATCATGCAGAAACCCAACATGACAAGCACAGGCTCCACTGCAGACCGCGAAACTGACAAGGATAGTCCCTCAATAAAAAGCCAACCTGACAAGTACAGTACCCAGCAGTCTATTAACTTGATCAGCAGAGATTCCCTAGCAAATTTCCACAGACCAGCACTGATAACCAAAGCAAACCTTCAATGTGACCAGGCACACTGACCTTTAGCACTTCCTAATACTAATCAGCAACGAGAACCCTGACAGAACTCTCATATGACCAGCAAAGAGACTCCTGACAGACCCACAACCTGACATTCACAGAGGGGCCAAGCAGACCAAGAAACTGGCCATCATATACAGACCTAGCAGACTCCCAACCAAAAGAGCTCTGAAGGCAGACCTCCAGTGTGACCAGAATAAAGAACTGAAGCACACATGAGACTAGCGAAATGACCCCAGAAGACCCCATACCTGATAAGGACCAGCCCCAAGCATATTTGGAGTGTGACATGGAACAGAGCCCTCTACCAGATCCCTAACATGATCAGCACAGAGTCCTCAGGCAGACCCCCATTTAACCAAACATCTGCGCTTAGGTATACCTCTAACATGACCAGCAAATAATCACCATGTGAATCCCTTTTTCACCAGCAATGTACCCAGAAGTCCCCAAACCTGAGCTTCAGAAAGATAAACGACAACTTCAACCTGACCAACACAGACTCCTCAGGGACACGACCAATCTCACAAGTACAGAGACCCTTTGCACACTTCCAATCTGACCAGCATAGAGATCCCAAAAAGACGCTAAGGTGAATAGTATAAAAACTCCCAACAGATCCCAAAACTTACAAGCACAGAGGCCCACACCAGACTTAAAACCTGACGAGCAAAGAGACCCAAACAATTCTCTAACATGACCAGAACAAAGACACCAGGGTGACACATGGCATGGAAAGCATAGAGACCCCAGCACACATGAAACCTGACAAGCAAAGGGACCTCCAGCAGACCAACAACCTGATAGGAACAGCACTATACCAGTCCCTTAATCTGACCAGCAGACAAGTCAAAACACACCTCAACTTTACCAGCAGAGAATCTTCAGCCACAATGTCAGCATGCCAAACATAGACACCCAAAGCACACACTAAGTCTTACTACCACAAAGACAGTAGCGGACTTCAAAATTTACCAGCACAGAGACCACATGCAGACCACCAACCTGACAACTACAGAAACCTGCAGTAGACCACTAACCTGACCACCAAGAAATCAAGAGCAGAATCTCAACCTCACCAGAAGAATACCCAGAAGTCCCCAAAACTAAGCATCAGGAAGATCAAACCAGTCCTCCAATACTGAGCATACAGACACTCAGAACAGCCCTGAAATAACCAGCACATAAACCCCTGGCATACCCATAACAAGACAAGCAAAGTGGCCTAAGAAGACCCAAAATATGACCAGGACAGGAACCAAAAGCAGCCCCTAAAACTGAGTGCAGAGATCCACATAATTCCCCTAACCTGGCCATCACTAATGCCTCAGGCAGACACTCAACCTGAGAAATGCAGAGACCCTGGGATGACCTCTAACATGACCATTATAGAGACCCTAAGTTGAATTTCACCTGAGGGGGAACAGAGAATCCTTGGTTCACTGTATCCTGACCAACATAGACATTAATGCGGACATACCATGTGATGATCACAGAGATTCACCATACTTAAAACATAAAAAACAGAAAAATTTGCTGACCCCAACCTGATCAGCATACTACTGCAACATTTCGCAAACAACCACAGCAGAGAACCAACCAGACCTCCAAACAGACAAGAACAAATTATTACAGGAGACCTTCAATCTGTGCAGCAGTGACCCCAAGTAGACCTCCAAACTGAGTAGCAAAGAGAGCCCTGGAATACCCCTAACATGGCCGTGCAAATACATCTTAGTGTTGTACCTACACTGACCATCGCAGACTCCCATACCTGACCAGCACAGACAACCCAGCTGACCTCAAACCTGACAAGCCCAGAGAACTTAAGTAGACTTCCAACCTGATCAGAAAAAAATAAGCAGGAGAACCACAACCTCAACGGAAGAGTACCCAGATGTCCTCCAACGAGAGAAGCAGAAAGGTAAAACAAGATCTCCAAACTCACCAGCACAGGACACCCAGACAAAGCCATATCTTTATTGAATACACAGAGACCGAGAAGACCCCTGAAATGCTCAGCACAGATAACCCTGGTAGATCCATAATCAGACCATCACACAGACTCCAGGACGATTTCCAATGTCACAACCACAAAGATCATAAAAATACCCCAACATGAGAACCTTCATAGGATCCAGTAGTAATCAGCATAGCAACACTCAGAAGACCTCAACCTGACCAGAAGAAAGCCTTCCAGCAGACCCCCAACCTGTTACCAGTGATGCCAGGCAGACTTCCAAAATGAACAGCAAAGGGACCCCTGAAATAATCTTAACATGACTGGGCTCATGAATTCTAGTGTGACCCCTAACCTGACCATCAGAGAGACCCCTGGAAAACCCCCAATTTGGCCAGCACAGAGACCTTCATTAGATGGCTAACCTGACAGAAAAAAAAATAAGCAAGAGAACCCCTACACCAGTAGAAAAGTATCAAGAAGCCCCGCAACCTGAGCAGCACAAACATTGATCCAGGCATACAACCTGACCAGGACAGAGACCCCAGAAAAACACTTATCATTACAGGACACACAGACAACCAGAAGACCCCTGACATGACCAGTATATAAACCCCTAGAAGACCCATAACTAGACCAACACAGAGACCCAAGGCATTCTTTCAACTTGAGCAGCCAAAGAGAATTCGGGCAGACATTAAACCTGACCAGCAAAGAGCCCCAAAACAGTCTCCTAACATGACCATAATAGAGACACCAGGGAGACCACAAAACTGTCCAATAAAGAGACCTCAGGGGAACTCCCAATCAGACTGGGTAAAAAGACCCTGAGAAGACACCCAAAAGGAAATGCTCAGAGAATCCAGCCTGACATCCAACCTCACAAACACAAACACACCAAGAGTATCTCAATCTGACCAGCACACAGATCCTCAGCAGACCAAAAGCCTGACCAGAAATCAAAACATCAGCAGGACCTCAAACTAATCAGCAGAGAAATTCTCAGAGACCTCAACTTGATGAGCACAGAAACGCTGAGAAAAACCACAACATATCCAGTACAGAGAACCCCGACTGATCCCAACTTGACCAGAGAAGACACAAGACTCTGACCTCAAACTTGACTTAAAAAAGAACCTCAGGCAGAAACTCAACATGCTAAGCATAGGGACCCATGAAGACATTCCACCTGGGCAGAAAACAGACCCTTAGCAGACACCCAACCGGGCAGGCACAGTACCAACTAGTCCATTAACCTGATAAGCAGAAAGACCCCAGTAAATCTTCTGAAAGACTAGCACAGATACCACAAGCAGAAGAAAAAAAAATGATGAGGCAAAGAGATCTCCAGAACCTCATCATTTCAACCAGCACAAAAAACTCTGACAGAACCTTCAAATGACCAGCATAGAGACTCCTGGCAGACCGCCAACCTGACCACCACAAAAAGCCCTAGCAAACCCCTAATGTCACCAGAACAGAGCCATAATACAGACCTCCATGGAGACAAGAACAGAGACCCTAAGCAAAGAAACAAGCCGAGACCCTAGCAGAACTTAACTGGACCAGGACAGACCTCAGGTTAATCCCAATAGGACTTGAAAGAAGAATCTCATGAGAATCGAAACCCACCCAGCACAAAGACTCTTGACTATCCCAACCTGACCAAAGCAGAGACCACACACTGAAC